>JAHBCN010000145.1:0-263696 GCA_019359885.1 Listronotus oregonensis
TTTTACGCCACCCAAATTTTAACCAATAGATAAATTATTAATTACATTAGGTACATATTTACAAAAACAAATATTCATATCTTTATCCACCCCCCGGGCCAGGCTTAATAAAAAAACATCATAAATCATACATCGGTTTGGAAGAAGCGGGTTTTATTTTGTGGAAGAAGCTAAATAAAATATAATTTTTAAAACCCCCTATGGGGAAAATTGTGGTGGGGGGAATAAGCAAGTTCCGCCTATCGTCTCCGGCCCTTTCCCCCGACCATAAGGGGCGCCCTGTTGAGTGTAGCGTAAGCAAATAGTTTCTTAAAGATAACAACCGTGGCCCCAAATTCGTCTTCGTTATTCTTTATATTATAATCTTTTTTTTTCCAACAAAATTGCAAAAAAACCAATTTTTTAGGGAAAAATTTATGATGCCTACATATACATTTATGTTCGAAATGTCAAAAACAATAATATACTGCCGAAAAATTACAGCCCCCCCACTTTATATTGTAAATACTGATGCTATCACTGTACGTAGGTACGGGTAGCGTACTGAAACGGTACGGCACGAAAAGGTGCCCCCTAAAAAGGGGGTTAAAACATAAGCGTAACTGTCATAATTTAAAAATCTGATTGGTTTCTTTTTTTTTCACGTTACGCTGTCACATTACCCAAAAAAAATTTCTACTCAATTTTGTTTATTTGAGCATTGTTTGTTGACGTTTGCATACGTTTGTTGTGTTGACTTCAAAAATTGAAGCTTAAAAATACTTTCATTTTTTATCCCTTTTAAGTTTACCTCCTTGTAAATTTATTATCTTTTTTTGTTTTGATTTAAATGGTTATAAAAAAAAAAAAATATAAATTTTGGTTCTAAATACCAAATAACAATATTCTAGAATTAAGAAAATAACTAAATCTATTTTTAAAAAATTAAAAACTTCAAAAAATCCTAGGTCTTTTGGGGATTGTAAAAAATACCGATGCTGCTTTCCCCCCGTTGCACAGCTAAACCAATTTTTTTGGATAATGAAACTTCGTTTTTTTTGCATGGAAAAAAAGTTTCAACAGAAAAAAAATGAAGATAAAGGGGTCTTCAAGCTCTTTATATTTTAGATTTTTTTTATTCTCGGCAAGACGAGCAGCCACACCACTAAATTGGGTTTTTGTCCAAATGGGATTTTGCAATTTAGGCCCAAAAAAGGGTCCCAAAGTATTTGTTTTCCATTTTTCCCGGGGGTTAAGGTCATTCCATCTACACGTTTTCCATCGCTTCTGCAATTTCCAAGAGGCTCTAAAAAGAAGAATTTTCGCTGAAATCAGAGCTCTTTGATAATGTCATTTATATGACTGTGTCTAGAAAAACCCCCCCCTTTTTTTTCAGTTTTTAACCCATGTAGGCTATAAAATCCGCACTTTAAACGCAGGTGGTCCACTGAAAATTTTATAGGACTAAAAAAAAAATAAAAAATAAAATACAAAATTTTAAAATTAATGGTTAGGTTTAACCAGCTTTTACCCAAAATTTGGGTTTGTCAAAATAGCAAAAAGGTAATTACTTTACGCCACCATTGCGCTTATAGGGGGTACCTCAAATCACCATAAAATAGAGATACCTATTTTGGGAAAAAAAAAACCCTTTAAAGGGGTAACTGGGCTTTTAAAAAATTAAATGCTTCGAAAAAAATTCCAAAAAAAAGTTTTTTTTTTTTCTAAAATGAAGTTGAAAAAATGAAAATAAAATTACTTTTTTTAAGATGCTTACCCCGGGGGAAAGGCAAGTAAATTTTTTTAGGGCGATGTACACAATCTGCATGCAAAATAGCATCTTTTCCGGTAAAGTGTTTGAATGAGGTGCAATTTTCGGGTTTAATACTTCTCGCCAGAGCAAGAGAAAAAAGTTTAAGGGAGGATTTATAAACTTTTCAAAAATTTGCACAGTAGAAAAGAATAATAAAGTAGTTATCCTCTCCTAAGTTATATGTTGCCCATTGATTTTTGTTGTAAAACATTATTCGCTGATAGTATTAAATATATAAAAAATAGTGTAAAAAAGAAACTGTTTTAAAAATGTACACTTACAGAAACATTTGATACCTAATATAAACAAGATAATGTAAGTTCTTTCGCAAGAGTGAAGAAAGTGTTTTCTAACCGTATACAATTTTCATTCCACTCTGTGAGAAAATACCTTTAATGCAGATTGGGTATATACCGACTTCAAAACCTCACATTTATTTGGCCTTTCATATAGGTAAATATTCTAGAAAATTCTTTTTTTTTAATTCTTACTATGAAATGATTGTACCTAAAACAACTACCTTATCCTATCCTTTTCTGCAAGGAAACTACTCCCACCTTCTCGTTGGTCCTTGCTGGACAATAACATTTTAAAATGCAAGTTTTAAATACAAAAGATTAAGATGGATGAATGGGAATATGCTATATATATACCATATAGCATCTTCCCAATGCTTTTTTAACCTTATTTTTATGTATTTTAAAATGTTATTGACGGAGTGGGGCATTCTAATGTTTTCTTTATTTTTATTAACATGAAATTGATTAATTCAGAGTTTTACGACTCACTGAATTATATGTAATGACCTAAGTTCTGATCAAAGTATCTTCGGGAAAAACTAGACATTTTTTTTTGTGTGAATGTCTAGATGTGTTTTTATTTAATAGGAACCTTAGGCACCAAGAGGTAATTATATATGGTATAATGAAGGAAACGCAGTAAATATTTATCATGATTACCTCATTATTAAGAAAAGTTTGCCACTTGTTTTAGAAGGAAGATCTAAAACTATATTCAGCCAATCTGTCACAACAAGAAGTACCAATACAGCTAGTACACGTTAATTACATTTCTAAACGTTGTTAAGAAAAGCTTTAAGTAAATGCGTTTGACGTTATAAAATAAACAACTTCCAACATTTTAGAAACAATGGAAAGGCGCCTTTTACAAAATATGTAGCTCCATAATCATTCATCTATAGAGAAAATAACTTCAGCCAGGAATAATGATAAGACCAAAAGTAATAAGGAAGATAACAAAAAGTTTAAGTTTTTTGTAAAAATATCCTTTGATAAAAATTTTAAATGACAAACTATGAAAGTGGGCTGCAAAAGAACTACATCAGGATCTGCATAGATTTTACATCCATTTTTAGGGCGTTGAAGGGGAAGTTCCAATTTTTTCTGAATCTCTGCAAAAAGCCCAAAAAATAAAAAAATAAGATACCTTCAATTTAAAGAATAGCCTTAACATTATATTCGTACCAAGAAGATCAAAAAATGTAGACTGTTTAAAAAAATTACACGGGAAAATGAGAAAAATGGGCCAATTGTTTCGAATTCTTATACAAAAATTTAAACCAGTTATTAACAAATATATTGTAGATGGTAACCTTATATATGGACTAATAAAATAATTAAAACTTCCAGACTGCAAATATTGCATTCCCGAAAGCATGACAACGTAGCACTGGCATAGGTAAGCGGGGGTAGAGGGGGTAATTACCCCCTAGGAATGTTAAACAAATATTTTAGGTTCTGCAAATATCTGCAATAAGCTATAAAACTGATTAAAAATTAAAAGATTTGAAAGAACCAAAATCTCTTTATAGTTTTTTTTTTGAAATGAAATGTTTATTTTTTTCCAATCAATTTTAAACGGAAACTAGCCTTTTGAATATTCGGTCTTGTTTTGTTAGGGGTCATAAAAATTCAAAGTTCAGCGAATAGATCCAAAACAAGTGGGCTCTGATGTAGTAGACGAGTCGTAAAAAAATATTGAATTTTTTAGCTGATCTAATAGTTTAGATTTAATAATTTTAATTTAGAATAAATTTATATGTAGAAGGCAACAGTATATAGCTATTTAACACATGTAGGCAATAACCGAGTTTTAAAATTAAATCGGTTATCCTCATGTGAACATGGATATATAGGATAGAAAGGTATGAGGCTTTTTTTTGCTAAAGTAAATAGGTACTAATAACTTTTTATGACTCCTCAGGTGAAAATACCAAAAAAAAAATTTACAAACATAATATGTCCCAAACTTCATAACTTTTCAATAACAGGGCTGTTAAGTTTTAAAAAAATACATTATTTTATTTTTTAAATGTAGCTTAACATAGACGCATGAAATTAAGGATAGATGTTTATATTTTTCAAGGTTTTTTAAAATAATATTTGTAATGTACTACCCTGGAACAGGGTTAAAATATGCAAGCCCCAACTTTTTTTTTTAATGTATCTTTTTCTAGGGTTAAAAATTTTCCATTTTAGAAATAGAATGTAAAGGCTTTACTTAAAGAAACCTTTTGTCTAGTGCATTTTGTTGATAGTGCCATTTTCGAGTAAAAAAATAAAATTTTAAAAAATTTAATAAAAAAAAAGAAAATATAAAATTTAATTTTAAAAATTTTTAAAATAAAAAATTCAGATTTATAATTTTTTAAAAAAATTTTTTTTTATTTATAAAATAAAATATTAAAAAAAAATTTTATATATATTTATATATATATAATATATATATTTTATTATTATATATATAATAAATTTATTATATTTTATTATATATATATATATATATATATATATATATAAAATATATATATATATATATATATATATATATATATAATATATATTAGTATATTAAACGAAATCATAAGCCCTTTATTTTTTTGAATAAAAAATATGGCTTTAGATTTAAAACGACATATTACATTATAAGGCTGATTTTGGATATTATGTTCTATGACTTCGGTTTAACCGAAACATACTTTGATTTTTTAATGAACACCCGTATATTTTTCAAAATTTGGTTTCAAAAATTTCCGATATAAAATTTATTATCCTTTCCTACCCGTTTTAAGAAAATGGATTAAAGATGTCCAACTACCGCACAGGGGGCAAATAAATAAAAAAATTGTATTTTAATTTAATTTTTTCAGACTTATCTGGAGGCATAATAAAAAATTCGCTTTACCGGAAGTGTGGAAAATTGATTTTTAATAATGTTATCAAAATTTAAATGTAAAAACCCTGTATATTTTTAAATTTGTTATTTAAGGCCCGATATGAAACATAATATCCTATACCTATTTTTTTGGTTTGAGAAAATGGCGATTGAAAATCTCCAAAAAAACCGAGATTATGCAGTTATAGGGGAAAAAAAAAATTTAAAATTAATGAGCCTAAAATAATTCAGGCGTCTCTTTGGAGCATTTTTTTTATTATTTTATATTAGTTTTTTTTTAATAGTTAATTGAAAAATTTAGAATTAAATTAAAAAAACTAAATGTTTTTACGTTTATTTTTTCCCTATAAGTGCATAATATGGTCGTTTGGACATCTTTAACGCCATTTCTCAAAAACGACAAAGATAGGTATAGGATATTATACAGATTTTATATCAAGAATGACTAGTAGAATCCAAATTTAAAAAATATACAGGTGTTGCATTTAAATTTTAGTAACATTATTGGAAAAATAATTTTTGCAGCACTTCCGGTAAAGCCCGGGAAATAGTTTTATTGACCCCAAAGATAGAGTCTCTAGAAAAAATTAAATTTAACATAAAAATTTTTATATCATTTATTTGTTTTCCCAAAACGCATAATGTGCGGTAGTTTGCACATCTTTAATCGCCTTTTTTCAAAAACTGCAAGATAGGTATATGACATAATATACATTTTATATCGGGACTGATTCGAGAATCCAAATTTTAAAAAAATAAGGGCATTCCTTAAAAAAATCAAAGTTGATGCGTTTCCGGTTAAACCGGAAGTGATAGAGACATGTTATAATATCCTAAATCAGCATCTTATGATATATTATAGCATCCTAAAATTTGAAAGTAATAAGTTTTTATTCACGAAAATAAAGGGCTGGGTAGTGATTTCGTTGTCACCGGTATATATATATATATATATATATATATATATATATATATATATATATATATATATATATATATATATATATAAATATATATATATATATATATATATTTATATATATATATATAAAAAAAAATAATTTAAAAATTAAAAAAATATTATATTTTTATTTTAATTTTAAAAAATTTTAAAATTAAAAAAAGGGAAAAACAAAAAACGCTGAGTGCCCTTTTCTGGGACCCTAGGGGTAAAATTTTTACAAAATTCAAAAAAAAAGGGGGTTTTAAAGAAAAATTTTTTTTGGTTTAAAAAATTAATTTTTTTTTAAATTTTTTAAACCAAATAAAAAAATTTTAAAAAATTTAAAATTTTAAAAAAAAAATTTTAATATTTTTTAAAAAAAATTTTTAAAATTAAAAAAAAAATTTTTTTTTTTATAATAATATATTTTTATATATATATATATATATATATATATATATATATATATTATATATATATATATATATATATATATATATATATATATATATATATATATATATATATATATATATATATATATATATAGGTTGTTTCTTTATTTAATAAAATATGAAAAAATTATTTTTATAAACATAAAAAATACTCATACAATTAGTTTTATAAATGTATATAAACATGGGGCCTGATATTTGGAATAGATGTTTATGTTTTCCAAGGCTTTTTTGCAAAAATCATTTGCTACTCTGGAAAAGAGTTAAAATCTGCAGTCCTCCATGGTTTCTCTATTGTTTTGCAGACATTATTTTTTTTTTACTCGAAAATGGCGCACTATACGAACAAAATGCACTAGACAAATAAGTTTCTAATTAAGTAAAGCCTTTACATTCTATTATATATATATATATATATATATATATATATATATATATATATATATATATATATATATATATATATATATATATATTTCCACTCCACTGCAACGTAGACATTTGTTTTAGTTTTAGAGTGAACTAAAAAAACAAATTTTGTAAATGCTGCCTTAAGAAGTGATGTCCCCACGTACCTATGCACCTGTGTTTCCAAGAAACCAAGAATACAGGGTAACACCCCCATGCAGAATAACTTCCTAAATACACCTGTTGGGGTTTCTTCGCGGATGGTGACTCCGAACACCAAAGCGACAACGAGGACAACAATTTCGGTGCAAGTGGAGACTACCTCTAGGGTATATTTTTTGAATCGCTGATTTTGAATTTCGGGGTCTAACAACTTGAAAATTCTGGCAACACCCTTTTTAGAGGGTTTTTAACGAAAATCTTATAAAAAACCTCTTTAGGCACCTAGAAAATACTCCCAGGGTACATTTTTTGGGTCGCTGATTCCGAATTTCGGAGTCCCAAAACCCTTGAACCCCGACGTCACTCCTAAAAGGGCAAAAACACCCTTTTTCGGGGTTGTTTTCTTTTTTTAAACTTACAAAAATGTTTTTTAGGCACCTAGAAAATACTCTTAGGGTACGTTTTTTGGGTCGTTAATTCCGAATTTGGAGGTCCCAAAATCTTTAAACCCCAGCGTCAGGCCAAAAAACACCCTTTTTAGGGGTTTTTTAGTAATAATTTTATAAAAAGTTAGAAATTATAGAAATTATTTAATGTTAATACAAATTGGTATTTTTCATGGCATTGTATTAATTTGTACCTAAATTTAATTTTCGGGTAAATCATTGGGGGGTGAAACAACCCCCAATCATCCCTAAAATATCGTACAATTAAAAAAAATGTTGTGCTTTTTGCCTAAAATTTTGAATAAATAACCATTTCACAACCAAAAAAATATTTCCCTCTCCTAAGTGATTATAAGTACCCCTCGCACCCCTTTTGTGTGCTTAGTGAATATCCAATTCGGATTAAAATTACTACAATTAGTTTAGAACGGTTACTGTTGCATTTTTTTAAGAGAAATAATTTGAAACAAATCAAATTATACCAAATTATATTTTATGAAATAAACATAATACTATTTAATTTTTAAATTGTTTTTATTAAAAATATAAATAAGAACTTAATAGGAAAATAATTACAATATAATAAGTTTATTAACAGTTAAAACATATTTAAAAAAATATGAAATTGATTCAATTGTCCTTAATTATATGTGTTTTAGAACTGAAACTTATATCTTTCTTATTATTCTGCTTTCTGTAACTTTGTCATTTTGATCTTCATGAATATATATTTAAGCTCACACGTCATAAATTCTGAACCATTAAGAGACTTATTTCCTTTGCTTAAATCCTCTAAAAATGATGTTTTATGCCCTTCCCGGGGTTCAAGGCTTGGGACCCCAAAATTCGGAATCAGCGACCCAAAAAACGTACCCTGGAAGTATTTTCTTGGTGCCCACAGAACATTTTCATAAGTTTTTTATAATGTTCGTTAAAAAAAAGCCATAAAAAGGGTGTTTTTTGCATTTTCAGGGGTGATGCCAGAATTTCCGAGCTGCGGGCCCCCAAATTCGGAATCAGCGGCCCAAAAAACGTACCCTGAGGGTAGTCTCCACTTGAAGCAAAATTGGGCACCCAGGACCCGCGTTTTGAATGGACTACATCGGGTGAGCCCAACATCAACCTACTACGCTTCGATGAATACCTGCTTGAATTTTATTGGTAGTATTGTTTGATTAATTATATATGATCACATCAATTTCACAAAGTTTCCAGAGACTTTTTTCTGTTTTGAAAAATATCATTCTTAGACTTTTATTGTATTTGAATCCAGTAAATACTAAACACAAAGGCGTAAAAAAACAGAATAATTGCTTTTATAATAGTTTATGTGAATGTGGCAAATCTTATATAGGCAAAACTAAGAAACCATTGGAAGTATGAAGCAAAGAACATAGGAAATGTACAATACAGGGAGCAATAGAAAAGTCAGTTACCAATAATTACGTGCGGACCCAAGCAGCAGCAGTTACCAGACAAAGCCCCCGATAATTTTGCAGACCATCTTTGGATACTAGGCATGTGTTGAAAATACTTTTAACTGAACGCAATCTTAGCTTAAGACCTTAAAAATTTTATTCGATCGTCTTCACTTCTCAGTTCATTTAGTTCTTGTATAAATACTCTTGAAATCGTATAACATCCAGTATTTACTTAAGGTCGGCTAGAGACACTCATTACAGTTAAAACGTTATTAATTTTATATAAATTAAGACAATATAAGTACAAGAAATATCTATTATTCATCCTACATCATTTTCTGTTACCCCCAGGCAAACCCTATGTGTTTAGTTTTAGATTTTTTTTCTGTCCATTTTTACATTCTTTATTTTCTTTGATAATTTTTAAAAAATATACTTAGGAATACTTCTTAATACAGATTATGTTTTTGTTGCTAGAGATATAAAAAAAAAGAAACTTTTTGTTTGTAAAATCAAGAACTTATTTCTTTTTTCGACGGAGATTTAACGTATTGCAATAAATATATTTTTGAGCTATTAATAACAAAACTTGGCATTTAATCATATATTGATTTGAAATTAGGCTCGAAGGAAGGTTCACTCCAGAAACTCCTCCCTGCGATCCTGGCTCCGTACAATACCGTACGGGATGCTGGGATAGCCCCGCCTCCATATCAAATTTAGTTTCAACACTGGGATTAAAAGTCAGTTTTGAAACAGTCCGGGCGCTGAATGGTGAAATCCTTTTTAATTTAGGGTTTTGTTTTTGTGACGTTTATTGTTCGGCTATTGAGTGATTTTTTTCCTTTTAAAAGGACCGAAAGAATGTCGTATAGTAACTCGCCCTCCGATCATCATCCTGATTTTCAGTATGGTTATCCGTCACATAGTTATCACTACATTTCAGGTATATTTGTCCTAATAATACTTAAAACGTTTTATTTTTTCGTGTTATTACAATTTAACTATAAAAAATAAAATACGTATCCCTTAGTCTATGTACGTATTTTATTTTAAAATTAATATAATTGCTTTCATTAATCTTACAACTTATTGGCTGATCAATGTTTTTTATTTTGTGCTAATGTAACCCTACCTTTAGAAAATAAATAAACCAGGATAAACGAACATGAAATATATAATTTTTACATAAAAAAAACGAACATGAAATATATAATTTTTACAATATAAAGTATATTTTTTAAATGATATAAAAAGAAAGTTGTCTCCAAATATTAGCCAATTACTCCCTTATTCTTTTGTTTTACTTGAGGGATCAAAATAATATTCCCTGGGCCAATATTTTCGTAGCTTTGCGAAGGAAACATATCAACAAATTTTTTCTAACTTTCTGAAAAAATATATCAATTTTTTTTGGGTTGCCGGGATATTTTTGCGTATTGTATTTTGCTTCATAATTATTTTAGAGATTCTTATGGCTATAAATATGAAATATAAGCATTTGTTTAAGATACCTTTACTTTATGCTTTCCCAATAAAAAAGTCTTAACACCAAGATGCCTCTGTAGCTCCTGGCCCTCTAATCTTTTCTATCTTATTTCCTGTTTTTAGTAGTAACACAATCTAAAAGTCTGTATATATTATTACTGCAAAGTATCTTGTTACTTTTAAAAATGTTTTTACGTATTATCGTGTTTTTTTTTCATTCATATTTCAGTTAGATCTTTTATTTGAAAATTATGTAAGCCTCTTCCTTTATGGTTTCCCAATGAAAAATTTTCAAGACCAAGATGGCTGTTTATATCACTTGGATCTCTAGACTTTTCTTCTGCTTGTTTGTTTATATTATTTTTGCGTATTATTGTATTTCGCTTTGTTCTGATCTATATACATAATTTTGATAATAAATGTAAAAACCTAAAAACTATTGAATTTTTTAAGTAACGGGAGGCTGTCCAGGCACTTGGGGAGGGATTTAATATTATGTGACCTTAGATTTACTATATCCTAAGGTGATTTAGTTTGGTAGGCCTTTACGTATATTTTTCAAATGTTCAACAATCTTTTGTTATACCCATTTACTAATCAGACAAGATTTTGTAGCAAGCATAGAAAGAAATATATTTGAGAAAAAATGTCTTAGAAAACAAACATAAAAATGATCTATAAGAAGCTTAACTTAATTACATATATATAACAGGCTTGTTACTTTTGGTTAAGGGCATATTCGTATTTTTCGATGAGTACAACATAAGGGTTTCTATGGCGTCCTAAATATCGCCGTCCCACGAATTTCTTGGTTTCTTTTTTTTTTCCTGTTGTTGTTTGCCTAGTATCCTTAACATTTGGTTAACCCATTTAAATAACCTTCTTATAAATAGCATTTCATTATTTCTTGAAATGTGTCAGTTTATCGACTGCGAATTTTAAAATTTAATCCAAAATTTCGTTTATTTGGAATTTTTCTCCCTTTGTCGTTTAAATTCGATTAATATTTAACTGGAGTTGGGCACTTTAATTGTTTTTCACTGCAACATTGACAGATTCATTGTGGTCCCTCCATGCTGTTTTAAAGTTCCATGTCAAGATCGGTCTTTTGAATAAATTCTGTAAATATCACACGGGCTTCTTTATAAACCTGTCGGCTTTGGTTTTTCCTCTTCGAGCCTTACAAACTTGTGCCTGCGTAACTCTTCACGTTGGTACCATATATGCTTAGGTGTTTTTTCTCCTCCTTACAAAACCTGCATAAGTTGTCTTGTGTTATATTCATTTTTTTCATGTGCTTAACCAAAACTACCACTATCTTTTCTGCCTTGCGGCTGCAGTTCTGCAGGTTTAAGATAAACTTGGGTGAAAGGTTAAATGAACTTGATCGCTTGCTGCTTCATTGGGGTTTATAATCACTAGCTGCGGAATTATTGGGTTATCCAGTTTTTGATGAATGTTCTAACAAGACTACTATAAATATCACAGAATGGTTGTGGTCCTACCATCTCCTAGTTTGAGCTTTCTTCTGCTATTCTGTCTGCCTCCTCGTTTTCGGGGTGGTCTGGGACTCGTCCCACAGTCAGCCTATTGTACTGTAATTTCTTCTGGATATACAGTCCTCATCCAGTCTAAAGCTGATTTTATAGGAGCTGATTGTCTTAATCGCCGGTTAACTGTCTGAGTAGATCACAGTGTTCTTTGTATTACTGATCTCCATGGGACAGTGTTGTATTCCTGCAGTTTTTGCTTCGAATACTACTAACATGTAGTCCGAGACTTTAAAGTATCGATATACCAAATGAGGTCTGCTTTAAGGGAAGGACTCTCCATGCAGTCCTTCCTATCTAGTATAACGGGTAAAAAGTGTTTTTATCGGAGAGCATCTTATAAAGAGATACCTTCTGATCCTTTCATTTTCCAGCTTCCGGTCCTATAAGGTCCTAAGATGGGACAACCCTGTTATAGCCTATGTTGTACAGCCCTTACCTCTGCTTTTGTAAGATGTGGAGGGAGTGGCGGCAGATTTACCTAAACCCCTATGGCTAAAACTGGAGAAGATCGTATGAAGGTGGTTTAACATGTGTAGCTGTATATGAACACAATTGTTAGAGTAAAATTTTTGCCTCAATTTGCGATCGATTTACTATGATTTTTCTAATATTATTTAACTATTAGGACAACTAATATACAGGTTGGACCAAGTTTCCTTTCACAAACTTTAACAGTCAATGAAATATCTTTTTTTAATCTTTCTCGATTATTATTTCGACAAACTTTTTACTCTCGAGGTACAGGGCGTTTCATTAAAGGTAGATGGTTTTTTCTAAATGTATTTGAAACTTTGAAAGTGACATTTCTAAAATATTTACGCACTTAAGAAAGTTGAGGTAATAAATAAGATGTCACGAGAATTCATCAGTAGCGGCTGCATAATATTTTCGAAAACCAAATAAAAACTAAGTTTCCGAGTCCTATTGATAAATAAATAAATAAATTTATCTCATTAAGTGTGTAAATTTTTCAAAATGCAACTTTCACACTTTCAAAAACATTAACAAAACATCATCTTCATGGCCTAAAATAAAACGCCCTGTATCTTGAACCTAAGGCTTTACATATTTTTCAGAAAGTTTCGATAAAAAAAACGTATTCTTTGACCATGAGGTCAGCAAAACAATGGTTCATCCAGTAGGATAAATACTTTTTTAAGTTATTATTTTTGTTTATGTCTTGACTATATTGATCTTAATATATTATTAATTTTTTTAATTAGATCCTCGGTTTTTAAAGTTATACTATGTGTGTATGTGTACCATACTCTTTACTCGCAATCGACAGCTACGTTAAGTTACTTCAAAACTCATTTTAATAGTAAAACATCTTTAAATGTTTATTGACTTAACAAAGACATCTGGGAATATTGTGGCGCTATAAAATATAATATTTTTGTATATTATTCAAAAAATAAAAAAACTAAAGGAAAGCGACGTTTTATAGTACGGAGATTCTGTTTATTTTCTTAACATTTTATAATGACTTTATAGCATTTGCTTAACAAATGTGATATGAAGATTAAAGCTAGGTATATGTATTCACATGGTGTCTACATTCAGTATGTGTTAAATTTTTTGATTTATACACTGTTCATAATTTTTAAGAGAACTATGGACCTCTAAAGGTTGCCTTAAATACTACGAGGGAATGGAAATATGATCAGAAATTTTATTCTCAGGACTAAAACATGGCCAAAGTCGCAATTCTGGCTTAACATTCTTGTAATTGGGGATATAAAAAGGTGCATAATGTCTAGTCACTTTAATTGTTTTCGTTAAATAATTGTCAAAATGACAGATCAGGCTGTTCATGTTTTGGTTGAAAAGGCACAATAATGATTTGTTATAAATAAGAGTGCCAAATCAAGTAATATTTTGCAAGGACTTTAAGATCAATATCCGATATCCACTTTTTTAATAACATATATGTTTAATTGGTGCAAGAGTTTAAGGAGATTCGTACAATGGTCGAAAATTTGCTGCACACAAGACGTCCAAAAACTTCGACAACACAATCTAAAATTGATCTGATAAACGACCTTACTTCTGCTAGTTTTTCTGTGCCATGAAATGTCACAAATAATAAAAATTAATGTTGGTAGTTTTCTGTTTGCATTACTAAAAAGTTTAAGGAGCCAAGCAAGACTTGGTCATTCAAAAAGTTTAACCTGCATTTGATTCAAAAAGAAAGAAACCGTTCAATCAAGAATGTCATTCTTGTGCATTATTACGCCCGACCTTTACGCCATATTGACTAAAAACGTCCTCGAGAAAATGCATTGGGAGGTTCTTCCACATTTACCATTAGTCTAAATTTATTACTATATGATTTTCATCTCTTTGGAACTCCGAAAGAAAATTGGACGACTCAAAATTTCAAGACAATGATAATGTTGCATTCTACAAAAGAGCCAGTATAAAACTCCTACAACGATAACAAAAGTGCGTGGACTTAGAGAGTGGATACGTGAAGAAATAATGGAAAAATCATTTACTTATTACAGTAAAATATAAAGTTATAGCCGAATTTGGTTTACATATTAAACCTAAATAACAATGTTTTTTTCTTTGTTTTTTTTTAATACTATTTGAGATTCTGGTTGGTAATTTTTTAGTTGTTAAGTAAGATAAGAACTAATCATTCATGTAAATCACAGATATCACATGCCTCGGAGTGATCAAGGAAGAGCCCAGCCACATGTCTATTTATCCAGCTTACGATGAATCCTGCTTAGGAAGGTCGTAGTCTAATTCTTCGTAAATTAGTTCTGGTTATTTTTGTTAGATAGGATTCAGACTTGCGACCAAATATGATTTCGTCAAAGATTTTAAAGAAGATATTTAAAATTTCAATTATATAATAATTATTTAAAGCTTCTGGGTTGTCTTTTTTATGTATCGAAACAAGTGTAAAGCAGAAAGTAAAATTTCTCACTATTGACAGTAAAGTTGACAAAAGAAATTTATATGCTATATAAAGTCATTAAACTTACCTATTTGACTATGATTCGTATTTACCAGGTAGTTTAATAAGTTTTGTCGTCCAATAAGAGATGGAGCGATTGGGATCGATATTTTATTTTTTTAAAAGTGGTAGTACTTCTCAAGTGTGAAGTTTTATGTAGATCTGTTAACTTTTTAGGCAGTGTGAGCATTATTCTGGTTGCAGATTGGGTTTTAGTCGCCAACAATGAAACAAAAACATAATCGAACGCGACTTTTGTGCATCATTTCTTTACTACAGATGAGACTTGGGTTTATCCTCATGATCCTGAATCAAAACAAGAGGCTACGCAGGGGTGTGAAGCCAGTAGTTCGGCTCCGAAGCAAGTTAGGGTCCAAAAATCGGCTAAAAAGGTGTTAGCATCAGTTTCTTGGGATACAAAAAGAATTTTGTTTGTTAATTTTGTTTTAACCTTTATGATCATATAGATGTAAAAACCCGTAAGGAATAATCCGGTTTACTAAAGCAAGAACTTATTTTTCATCAAGACAATGCATCCTCTCGCCCGCCTAAAAAATCATCGTAAAAAAGGGTTAATTAGAGTCCACTTTATCCAGATTTAGCTCTCTCTGACTACTAGTTATTCCCACATCTTTAAAAATGTATACATGGGAAACGATTTTCAGAGGTAATAACAGCCGTGGAAGCATTTTACGACAGTCTTCGGGATTCTCACTTCACGGATAAAATTCGTAAATTAGAAGATCACTGGATCAAATGTATTGGCATTTAGGGAGATTATATTAAATGGTAAAGTGTATTTTCAACATTAAAAAAGTGTTTTTCTTATTAAACGACAATAATATATGCTAAAATCGGTGATTAGGTGATTAATTTGTAAAAAGAGATATGTCCAAAACATTATCTGTAATTTAAAAATATCTGTGCCGCAAGGAAACCTATTAACCTTACTGTTTACCAAAACCCCAATGCTTTGGTAAATAAAACTAAACAAAATACGCTTCATTAGAATTTTATTTTATCGGCATTATTTTTACCTGCTTTCCAGAATTTTTAAACCGATGCTGTTTAATCAGGTGATTTAATAAGTAAACAAGCCATTTAAAAATAATTAAACTCGAAATTGACAGTTTGTTTTACTAAGTTTTTCCCGAATAAAAATAACCTAAGTTTACATCGACACACGGTTGAGTTCATAAAATCAGATAAACACAAAACCCCGCTTTCTAGAAAGCCTTTGAGACAACGTCAATAAAATTTTATAGACCTCATATAACGTTCTATCATCCTGTATATGTATATAAATAAAAGATAATTTTAGATCCGTACAAAAGGAAGTGATTTATATTTTATATTATTATTATTAGACGTAAAAGGGAAACAAACCTCTATATAACGCCAGTATTGTAAATTTTTCAAAAAAAAACTACTAAATATTTTTTTTTACTGCAAACTTTGGTACTTAATTGTGCATAAGTGGGGCCCCACTTCTATGGGATGTAAAATCAACATGATTAAATTTTTCAGTGGTCAAATATTTGTATTCTTAATGTTTGTCAAAAAAAGAATAATTAAAAAAAAAATAAAAATGTCAATTTTTCGATTAAAAAAAAAATGAAAAATCCAAAATAGATATTTTTGATTTTTTTAATTATTTCTTTTTACACGTAGAATATAAAACAAATCACTAAAAATTGCTAAACTTAAATGGATGCATTTTATTGACGAAAAACTTGAAAAATACCACTTTTTTTTAATTTTCAAAATAAAAATTAACACCGAAAAACTTTTTTTTTTTATTTTTTTAAAGATTGGTAAATCCGCCGTAAAATAAAACAAAATAAAAAAAAACATGTCAATATCATTATTTTTCGATTTTTTATGGCCAAAAATAGGTGGAGCCCCTAATGCACAATTACCCAAACTTGTAATTATTTCCCAGCATAGCCGTATTCAGGGGGACTGTCGGACTGCAGCCCCTCCCAAAGGCGACATATTTTTGTATTTAAGTACTATTTTTTTTCTCAAATATGTGCTTAATTATGTTTTTTTTTCAATGCTGGAACGTATGTATTCTAGCTGTCACACTTAGTCCATTGAAAACTACGGTAAAAGGTCGGGAAACGCTGGACTTGAAGAGACCACTTGTCCCTTATGTATTTTGGGGCGCTGATTACAAAAATGGGGATTAGAAGTTGCAGCAATGGTCGGAACACCCCTAAAATTGCAAAAAACGCCCCTAAATAGGGGTGAGTTTAGTAAAAAATTAACGTTTCGCAAACTAAGTCATCTTATATGTTTTTTGGGTCGCCGATTGCGAAAATCGGGGTGTCGAGACTGAAAAATTTGTGTTACACCCCCCACATGCGAGAAACACCCCTTCCATGGTATGGATTTTGAAAAAAATTGACGTTTCGCAAACTAAGCCATTTTATATGTTTTTTGGATCGCTGATTTCGAAAATCGGGGTTTCGAGACTGGAAAATTTGTGTTACACCCCCCACATGCGAGAAACACCCCTCCCAAGGGGTGGATTTTGGAAAAAATTGACGTTTCGCAAACTAAGCCATTTTATATGTTTTTTGGGTCGCTGATTTCGAAAATCGGGGTTTTGAGACTGGAAAATTTGTGTTACACCCCCCACATGCGAGAAACACCCCTCCCAAGGGGTGGATTTTGGAAAAAAATGACGTTTCGCAAACTAAGCCATCTTATATGTTTTTTGGGTCGCTGATTTTGAAAATCGGGGTGTCGAGACTGGAAAATTTGTGTTACACCCCCCACATGCGAGAAACACCCCGTCCAGTACATTCCAAATTAATTTTAATTTTTGAATAAAAAGTATCAAGATCTTTCTGATACTCGTATTTTTTTTAGTCTTTATTTAAAGTGATCTTCCGAAAACAGTTTTGAATTTAAAGACGATGAAGAAATTACTTCTGCATGCAAAATACCATGACTAGATTTGAATACAACTGAATAGTGATATTTTTTAAAAAGTTTTATACTTGTCATATTTCATATACATTAATAAAAATATATTCCATTTTTAGATTTTGAATTTTATATTTCATTTTTTAAATATTAAGACCCAACAAAACCCACCCCTTAGGAGGGGTCGTTCTTGCATAGGGGGGTGTAACACAAACTTTCCAGTCTCGACAACCCGATTTTCGAAATCAGCGACCCAAAAAACATATAAAATGGCTTAGTTTGCGAAACGTCAATTTTTTCCAAAATCCATACCATGGAAGGGGTGTTTCTCGCATGTGGGGGGTGTAACACAAATTTTTTAGTCTCGACACCCCGATTTTCGAAATCAGCGACCCAAAAAACATATAAGATGACTTAGTTTGCGAAACGTCAATTTTTTCCTAAACTCACCCCTACTTAGGAGCGTTTTTTGCAATTTTAGGGGTGTTCCGACCATTGCTGCAAGTTCTAACCCCCATTTTCGTAATCAGCGCCCCAAAATATATAAGGGACAAGTGGTCTCGTCATGTCCAGCGTTTCCCGACCTTTTACCGTAGCTTTCGATGGACTAAATTGGGTTTAGAGAGTTCTCGTTTACTACTTCTTTTGTGTTATTATTTTAAAAATTATAATATTTTAAACAATATTAAAATAAAGTTTTTTCGGAATAATTGATGTTATATGGCCGTACCAGCAAACCACCAGTCCTATCGTTTAAAAGCTGTGCATAGAACATAAAAAACCAAAAACTGTACAAAGTTAGCTTTTTCTTTTTTCTATATGAAAAAACCTATCAAAAAATAGCCATTTTTGCCTTTAGAGTGAAATTTTTTAATTCAATTGTAATTTAATTGCGACTTTGTCAATAAGACTTTTGTAAAGAATGTTTTTTATAAACTCTTATCGTAGATATCGCTGACAAAAGTCGGAAAAACCCCTAAATTGACCTTTTAAAAAAAATTCTTAACTTGGACCATTATATTATGCCAGTAGTTATTTGATAATCGCAGTTTTAATATTTTAAAGTGATATTAGGAACGACTTAGCGTATTAACTGTAATTGTCCTACTTAAATTTAGTAATCGGATTATTAATAAACTTCGAATTTTATTCTACAACTTGTATATCTTGGACATACTTTATATTTTTACGTCAAAGTGACTTTTTTAATAAAATAAAAAATATAATACTGTCAAATGCACTACTGAATGTTGCCGACTGTTTTCTAAATATGAGCTTTCTATAAATTAATGTGTTTTGATTCTTGAACCTCTTCACAGACATCTGTAACGTAAGTGATCTTGTTTATCTTTTTGTTAGTCGAAAACATAAAAAGAAATCAAAAATATAGACTCTCTATCAATGCAGTATATGTTTGCTACATTAACTTCTATGAAATATTTTTCTTGTAAATAAACTATTACGTCTAATTTATTTACTCTAAGTTAAACATCAATCATTTTTTTTAAATCCGACTTCTTTTCTTAGTCTGCTAAGCAGGATTAATAGTTTTCGGAGAAAACATTTCAATGTAATGCTTAGTTTCAGTGGGTTTTTTACATTATTGGTGTGCAAAGTCCTGCTTTCAAAACACGCATAAGCATTTTGCAAAAGTAAAAACGATTATGATTAAAAATAATTGTAGGATCTAATAAATTTAGAATTCTTTGTAACCACAAGTTTTTTTAGTGTACTTACAAAAGGTACTTGGTACATCTTTGTCATTTTTTGTGATAACTCTGTTGGAGTTCGTCTATTATTCCGTTGATTTATTTTTTAATTAAAACGGAATCACAGGTTAACGGGAATCACCAATCTAGACATTTGTAGGATTGGAAACTCAGCATAGTCATACTGACTTAAATGTATATTATAAATCATATTTGTTTGGATATAATAGTAGTTGTATCACCTAGATCGAACAATTTGTAGGTTTTTTTTAATCTTTACGACAGCCCATAAAGACTTGTATAAAGCCTTAGTAACTAGGTAACGGGGTGGATGTTTCCCAGTTCCATCAAGGTTGTCCAAGTACCGAAACATGCAGATATTGCATTTCATTGCACTTTTTAGACAACGCGGTAGTACCACTACGTACTACTACCTCTTAACTACCCCCCATTAAAGTCATCCAGACGGGACCTATAGTTTCACACAGCCAACAGCATACGGGGTTCACTGGCGGTCAGCCATCTAGTTACTGATCGTGCCTAGCATTGCTTAACGACGCTGATGTTACGGCAAGGGCTTGTGCTTTTTTATTTGATACGGAAATTAGCGCTTTTAACATATTACATAGATACAAAAGCAGTGTTATATTTGACGGTAGGTTTATTTTTAAATAATAATAATAATAATAATAATAATAATAATAATAATAATAAGAGCACACGAAATGGTTAATGTTGGAGCGTTTCTATTCAAGGCAGCGGAGCGAGCAGCGGATAAATTCGGTCTCAGATTTGCATTAGATCCAAACGACGGTCAGTCACTTGTAAGACTTGAGTCTAAAGCCGTAAAAACTGCAGTTAAAAGAGCAGAACGGCAGATGCTCTTAGAAGATCACATTAATAAAGCCGCAACACAGAGTATTTTACCGAAACATAGAAAGACTCAATCTATCTCGAAACCTCACGTTTGGGTTTTTAAAATCTGCTGAGCTCAAGTCTGAGACCGAGGGTTTCCTACTAGCATGCCAGGATGGGGTGATAAACACATTGATATAGCGAAGCCAGTTTTCTAACATTCCTGATACTGCTTGTCGAGCTTGTCGACAGCAGCCCGAAACACTAATGCACCTATTGTCAGCTTGTCCAGTGCATGCTGTAAGTGGTTACATCCACCGACATAACGATGCACTTCGGGTACTTTATTATCACCTTAGACATTATTACGGCATCGACGAAACGGCAATTTTGCCATTTGCTCCCGGCGATATCGAGGCAGTAGTGGAAAATGACAACCGTCGCATATATTGGAATTATGCATTCCCAACTACGCATCAAATTCGCGCCAATAAACCTGATATCGTTCTCCTTGATAAAAGGAATAACTCTATGTATGTAATCGAGTTCTCCGCCCCAGCGGAAACTAAGATCGATATAAAGGAACGGGAGAAACGAGCCAAATATCAGGATCTACTTGGCGCACTTCGGAGGCTCTATCCGGAGTATAACGTGCGATTGGTTGTCCTGATTGTCGGCGTTTTAGGGGGCATAAAGGAAAATGTTTTGGGGGAGCTGAAGTGTATTCCCGCATGTCAACATTCACCCGAACAACTGGTGATGAAAATGCAGAAATCTGTTGTCCTTGGGTCCCTTCGTTTACTGAGGCAAATGAATTTGGCCGAAGATCACTGACCGAGCGGACGCGAGGAGTGGTCTTCGATACGGATGGCCTTCCGCATGACGCCCTATGGGGTCGCAGCCATGGGATACTTCATGTCGGATCTTTCTAAATAATAATACTACTTTATTTCAAATTATAATTAACAGATTAACATAAAATGAAATGACGTCAATAAAATAGCACTGTGGCTACCATTTCTTATCTAAAAAGTCTTTTAGGCTATATGGTTCAGTCTCTATTAACACTTTTTTAATGTCTTTTTCCACTTTGACGCACTATTAATAGACTTTATTGTATTTGGTAAACCATTAAACAGCTTGATACACATATAATAAAGACTTTTTTCTGTAATAGTTAGCCGATGTCGTGGATATAAAATATAATATATAATATAATAATTTGTTTCAAAATATTTTCTTCGTTTCAGATGGAAGCACAATCGGAGGAGATGAATCAAATTTCTGGTCGAACAGCCCACGATCGGAATCGCCATCTCCAAGTGTTTTGCATTCACAAAACCAAATAGACACCTCTTACCAAATTTATGCCAATTCCAGTTGTCCCACATCCAACCATTATCCACCATACATAACTAGTAAGTAACCTTTACTATAGAAAATATTTACATAAACCAATTGAAGCAAATAAGTGGCCTACTTTAAATTTGTTAATATGGATTTTTTTCAACTTGTTAATTTTGTATTGGAAAAATTTCTTAAGCCTAGAGAAGATATTAAAACTATTCGATGGGCCTAAGATCTGAAAAATTTGCCGGCTAGTTTAATGCCTAGCTATTTCCTTATATTTTAACAGGGTATTAAAGTTATACGAGTGTCACTTAAAAAGTAAATAAATGAGGCGATCTTCAAAACTGATTTTTAATCTCGTTTGTCTAGTTTATTCGGAGTATGTGACGTTTCTATTATTTTTTTTGTTATACTCTCAACATTGTGGTGTGACTTTTTATTTCAGCATATACAACGATTACATCAGAATCAGGCCTGGGACCACCATTTGTAAGGGTAGTAAAAAGGCGAACAACAGCAAATAAAAAAGAGAGAAGAAGAACACAAAGTATAAACAATGCTTATTCGGATCTTCGAGACTGTATTCCAAATGTTCCTGCAGACACAAAACTATCGAAAGTAAGATTTATTTATGGGCTTTAACAAAAAAAAAAAATTAGCCTTAACGATACCGCACAATTTATATGGGAATGCTCTGACTTTTTTATAAAATTATCTATGATAAATTACGTCTAGAAATTAAATGCTGTTAAATAAATCAAGCAGATAATATAACTTTTTGGCTTTTTTAATTAATGTATACCTTTTTAAATAGGTGTTTTTTAATAAAAAAGAAAGTAGAAGAACACAAAGTATAAACAATGCCTACGCGGACCTTCGAGACTGTATACCAAATGTTCCAGGAGATACGAAACTATCAAAAGTAAGAGTTAAATATGTTTCTTTAATTTTGGTTACCTTTGATGCCAAAACGATACCGCACATATCTTAGGGAATTTTAAGTCTCTGCAGTGTTTTCCTATATTAATTACAACAACTTCAAGAAAAAAACAATGCAATTTTAAATTTGTCATCTTTGTAGATACTGTGAATAAAGTATAGAATAGTACCTAGGCAGATTAATGTGTCATTTCCATTTTTTTTGGTTAGCGTTTTCGTTACATGATTTAAGGCCACTGAAACCCACTGTTCTATTTTTATACGTAATATTCGTAAAACTGTTGACTTTCTCATAAAATTTAAGATATCCTTTTAAGGTGTTGTTCAGATAACATTTTGAAAGATAAAACTAGCTTAATAAAATTTTTAAATAAAACACAACCAAATCTGTTAATTTAATTTGATCAAACAACAAATATTTATCAAAAACAAAGTACAATTGCTTTATTTCAGCCTGGGTTTTAGGTAACTTTTATAAAAAAATTAAAATCCCTAATGTGCCATGGATATAAGAAATAATATTCATATCTCCAGCAACATTTTGGATTAGGTCTGATGTAATCTAATAACCTTTATTACTTTGAAATAAAAGTATTTTTTTATTTATTTATTGGCCCACCTTTATAGTTTTTTATAGAGACCATCTAGAAGGGTTACTTATGCCGTGATCCATTGACAACGTTAGTGTAAACTGAATTTATTTTCATGTTTTTATGGAGAACGCTATTAACGTAAAAGGAACAAATAAGAATGGCTATGTTCCAATATTATTTTTTTTGTTTTGTTTGCTTATAAACGTTCCTTTATTTTGATCTAGAGCAAAAACAGTTACTCCATACGCCTCATCTATGTAATTTACGATCGTTTTAGGCAAATCTGTTTGCTCCAGATTTTCAGACAGAGCTTAAAGATAAATCGGTCAAATATCAATTAAATATGCAAGGGTTATTACTTCGTCAATATCCCTATTAATTAACAAAATAAATATTCTTCAGTATTCAAAGTCTTCTAATATTCCTGATTTCCATAACTTGTTCCAAGACCACGTGACAAGAAAATCTTCTTGCTCCGAGATGTAATATTGGAAATTAATTAGTTAATCTATTGAATAAGTTACATATTTATATTATTCAAATTGTGTAAAGCTTGTACGTGAAACACGTTTAGTTAAACTTCTATTTTCATGAGCATTCAGAATTATCCAATATTCTCACATATTTTTTAAATTAATATTTCATTAATTAATGTATTGTTTTAAACTAATGTATTAAGAACTGTGTCAAAATTCTGCTATTTGTTAGGAGTACAATGATTATAAGTGTTTTAAGATAAAAATAAAATTGTCCTGTTGTAGAAACGCAAATCTCATAAGGTTCGGGCGGTATCGTTTCAGGCTTAAAATGCTTCAAATTTCAAAATACGGAATGGATATAAAAAACCAGACTTGTTTGTGTGAAGTAAAATGTCTTATAAAAACTTGTAAGTGCAATATAAAGTTCTTTTTTTTATATGGACGATAAGATCCACTAAGGGGGCATCCATTTATAACGTGACCCCTCCTATATTTTATGGTTTATAACGTTAAAGGCAATTTTTATTTTAAAAAAATATTATTAAAATATAGAATACCTCATCCAGACCTGCCTCCTCTGGAATAATCCCTAACACTGAAATAGCATTTCATTGTTGTATTGCGAGGCTAATCCTTTAAAAAAAGCTTCTAGCATTTTTTAATTTTATGAAGTAAAATAGCAAATAGTCAAAGTTATTTTTTTTTGCTTCATTACCCCAAGGACCAAATGACTCAACCGCGAAAGAATACAAATACAAAACGGTCCACTAGCTCTTTATATTTTTCGTTTTTCTGATTTTTAGCCAAAAGTGCAGCAAATCTTTATATGAAGCTGCAAGAGTATGCCTGCACGTAGAATCTCACAATAATGCCTTTCCACTTTTCCAACTAATGTCATACACTCAACGCGTTTACCGTCATTTCGACAAATGCCGAGAGGCTCTGAAACTGCGGGGAAATTTGTTATTAATAAAGCACGCCTAATAATATTATTGATCATTCTGTGCCTCAACATCCTACTTGCACTTTTGATGTAGCTGAGCTCGTAAAGGCCATAAGTGTCAACTATTTGCCACAAATGCAGGTATGCTGCTCACACACAGGCTGACCAATTCTCAGTGAAACGGAAACAGGAAACGAGGTATGATCCTCCCTAATTGAGTAGATGGCAATGCCTTAAGCCATGCATTGCTTTTATATTTCTGAAGAGCCAAAAGACGAGCTCTGTCTAAGTTACTCTCACATAAAGCATAGAGATTACTGAGAAAAACTTGACACATTTTAGAATTAAACCGGGCTGATTTCTTCTCATCTCACTAGAAATACTTTCTAATTTACATAAAGAAAGCCACGAAAAAAATTAAAATCAAAATGTATTGAATCATATACAGCTTTTGAAATAATAGATTTAACAAGGTCAGAAGTATCATAATTTGATCCTAAAAAAGCTGAAAAACATAAGGTTGACAAATCCCTAATACCAAGTTTTGTTGGCAAAGATATTTGTATTCATGATTTCTCGTCTATATTACAATTAATTATATTTTCAAAGTAAGTCTTAAAACAGAATAAATAAACAAAAAGGAATTCGTCCAACAAGGTGCACAGCATAATAGATAGATATATTCAACGTGAAATAGCGAATGAATGTATTAAAAAGTAAAAAGATATCTGACGATTTAAAAACTTATATTTTCGTGTATTCTATTTTAGCAATAATTGTTTGACCAGTCGATGCGCTTTTTAAAATTATATTTTGAAATCCTCTAAGACAGTATTCGGATATCCTGCTATAGTCTTATTATCTACATACCAAAAATGTATTTCTGATTTTAAAGATGAACCAAAGAGTTAATATTAAGACATAATAAAGGTGGTCCCTGTTGAACACCTTTTTCAGAATATATATAATTTTCACCCAAAGAAAGTAGAGGTTTTTTTAGCATTGTGATATAAACGGAAAATATTCTGGGAAATATTCATTAATTTTTGAAAGTAACACATGTCTATTTGCCATATTAAAAGCATTTTTAAAAACTATTTTAGGTATTATTTAGTCCGTCGAATGATAAAAATTAATATATCTTCTTAAAGCATGGGTCACCGCCTTCGCACCACACTTAGGGCCAAATCCTAACTGATTTAATTTTTGACCTAAATTTTTATATATTCGTGACCAAACCAATTTTGCCAGCAACCTCCTAACTACACCGCAATTGGACGAATACCTCCATCTTTTTTATTAAACGCGCAAAGATTTGCCCCATAAAAATATGAACAAATTGAAGGAGGAATTAATTCTTTTATAATATGAAAGGAAAAAAACGATAATGAATTAAGTAACTTAGAAGAGATCATACCCAGTTGCTCAGAAATCAAATCTTTTACGTGTTGAGGTTTCAGTGAGACCTCCGGCAGAACCAGGCTTGAAAGCAAAAAATATATTTTTAATTTCAAATTCTGTTATTTCGCTAATATGATTTGAATTTTCTATATACAGGGTGTTCGGCACATGAATAGACATACGTAAATCTAAGATAGGTGGGGGCGTCTGCTATGCAGTCCACCCACATATTTTGACCTGGGCCCTAAGAATTTTTTTTAGAATTTTTTACTTTTTTTTCCAAAATTTTCAATTTTCAGATTTCAAACTGACAACATTTTATTTTAATCTGGACTTATACTAGAATCATACAAATTTAATAATTGGGGCCCATGACAACTCCAAAGAAAAATACAGGCCCTCAAACCACAAAAAGAGGTAAAAAATAATTCTAAGAGCCAACTTTGCATTGCATTAAAGAAACTAGAATTAATCGAGTATTTATAATTAGTCAAAAACATCTTCAATTCATGGCCTTTCGAACGACATGCAATAACCACAATTTGGTTTAAAACAGCAAGAGTTATTTGTCAACCTTATCAAGGTGGGCATTTTTTTACGAAATTCTACTTTTAATAAAGTTGACAAATAACTCTTGCTGTTTTAAATCAAATTGTGATTATTGCATATCGTTCAAAAGGGCATGAATTGAAGATGTTTTTGACTAATTAGAAATACTCGATCATTTCTAGCTTTTTTAACGCAATGCTAAGTTGGCTCTTAAAATTATTTTTTGTGATTTGATGGCCCGTATTTTTATTTGTAGCTGTAATGGGCCCCAATTATTAAATTTGTATAATTCTTGTATTAGTCTAGATTAAAATAAAATAAAAATGTTGCCAGTTACATGATTTTTCAAAAAGTTATTTCAGTTTGAAATCTGAAAATTGAAAATTTTGGAAAAAAAAAATAAAAAAAATTCTTAGGGCCCAGGTCAAAATATGTGGGTGGACCGCACAGCAGACGCCCCCACCTATCTTAGATTTACGTATGTCTATTCATGTGCCGAACACCCTGTATATGTCTTCACAATTCTCAAATGTTCCTCGTATAAAAACACGGATCTTTGTTTTACACCTTTTTATTAGCAATCAGGTTCAAAAAAGTTTCTATGATACAGTGTAACTGTGCTAGCTTTTTAGTCGTCAATGTCATAAACTGAACCGTTCAAGAGTCAGTTTCATAGTTAAATTTATTTTACCCGGGATTGATTTTGTTTTTCAAAAGCTCAGACTCTTATTTTTTTTTAACTCGAAATAATAAAGATATTCCGTAGCCAAAAACATTTTTTGCGCATAAAATGGGACAGTAAAAAACTGAAAAAAATACATGATTTGTTTACTAATAATAATGTATATTCTTTGAATTAACAACTTTACGTGAGATTTTTACCCTCCGCTCCCCTTAGATGAGATTTTGCTGAACACGCCCCTCCGCCCCCATTCTGAGCTCTGATGGATGCCCTCTATCCGGAAGTAAAATTTTGAATACAAGATACTACAATTTATTTTTTCTTAAAGTTTAAATCTTTAATGGAGGAAGTTATTGTCTTTTTTTAGTAATATGGTTTAGGAAACCTAACTGAACGGGTTAAAGTTAATATGTGATGTTAATATCTTTACAGTTTCAAACAGTCTTGCATTATTGTAACAAAAAAATATTATTTAACAGTAAGATGAAAATAATTTTTATCTCCTTCTGATATTAAAAAAAGTGCCCGTTTACACTAAGATGGTTGCCCTAAGTTTTTTTTTGTTCAGTGACTTTACATTTCTTTTATTTAGGTTTTATGTAAAATATACAATCATTTATTTCAGATAAAAACTTTACGTTTAGCAACGTCATACATTAGTTATTTGACACGAGCATTAGAAACGGACGATACCCCTGGAAGTTTTAGAGCAGAATTAGGGAACCTATCCAGAAAATCTAGTAATAGTAGTAGTAATAGTAATAATCAGCAACATATTAATAATAATAATTGCTCTAGTAGTCATGGTTCCCCAAAAAGTGACACTTCGGTAAGTAAAAAATATTGTTTATAGCAAAATATTTTTATTAATTGTATTTACGACAAGTAACAAAATAAATAATGTTTTTTATTTGCAACAAATATAAAAAAGAATATATTTATTTAAAAAATTGGGTAAAAATATAGGTATGGTAAAAGCGCAAAGGTTGTAACAAATTCACCTAAAAAAAATGCGTATACGCAATCGCCGGAATAGCTTTCAATCTAACTTTTCTTGGATAGAAAATAAATATTGTAATATTCTTAAAAATCTCCGCTCTTTTTTTATCTTTATGCATGTGTCGTCGCAAGCAACTAAAATATTGGTGATTATTGTTATTAAGCAACTAGAAATACGACTTTCGGTGATTGATTTCTGTCAAGATGGTGCTGCCATAATCGTAAAATATAAAGCACTTAAATTTGTTGTCGCGTCTTTGCCGCTTTTATTGACTTGTTGAGGTTCTGTACATTTTAAAAGGGTTCTGTTCGTTGCTCGTCTATTTGTTCTTTTGTTCGTTTATTCTGGTCCAATCATTATAGCAAAAAAACGTCATTTTTGTAATTAATGTTAACATGCGCCATGACTTCCGGAATATCCTGTAGATTACTAAAATAAAAAATCCAACCAATTTTTTTCAGGTATTTTTTTGAAACAATAATTATTTAAAAAAGGGTCTTTTTTTCGTTTTTTGTTAAAATATAACAAAAAGTACTGGCTATATCACTTTACTCATAAAAGACCGTTTGTAGAGAATTCAAAAACCTACAAAATGGTTTTTGAAAAATCCCGATCCGGCCATTTTTTACCGAGAAAAGCTGGAAAAACGCTTAAAACAGACCTTTTTTCAAAAATTCATATCTCCGTTAATTTTTAATATTAAGGGCTGATTGTTTTGGGAAATGATAGTCAATAACATATACTTTGAGCTGCCGAAAGATGAAAATTTTCGAAAATGGTCCGATTTGAATTTTTAAAACGGCTTTTTAAAGTTAAGATTAAAATCTACAAATTGTATATCTCATATTTTCATATAAGTTTGGAGAACATTGTTAAAAATGCTTGTGAACCTAGCGCGTCGAGTGAAAATTCGCTAAAAGGTCTGTTTTAAGCGTTTTTCCGGCTTTTATAGGTGAAAAATAGTCGGATCGGAATTTTTCAAAAACCATTTTGTAGGTTTTTAAATTATCTACAAACAATCTTTTATGAGTAAAGTGATATAGCCAGTACTTTTTGTTATATTAAAAAAAAACTAAGAAAAGGCCCTTTTCTAAATAATTATTGTTTTAAAAAAATATACATGAAATAAACTGGTTGAATTTTTGATTTCAGTAATCTACAGGTTATTTCGGAAGGCATGGCGCAGTCACATATATGTTTACATTAATTACAAAAAAAATCTATAATGATTGGACTATTCCTGCATATGTCTGTTTGTGGTTAATTTAAAATTTATTTACTTTAAATACATATGCTGTCAAATGAATATTTGCTTTCGGGGTAAACACAAATCCAAACTGCATGCGAGAGCCGCGTTTGGGCTAGAGCGTCAATATTTTATTAAAATCTTTTATGATAGCCCACGAGGGCTTGTATGAAGCCTAAGTACTGATTACCGTGGATGCCGGGTTTTTAGATGTTTAAACCATTTTCCCTAGATCCTTTAACGTTGACCAAGTACCGAAACATGCAGGTATTGTTTTTTACGGCATCTTTTAGACGACGCGGTAGTGCCATTATGGACGTTATACAAATAACTACTACCACATCCCCCAATAACGTCTCGGTAACGTCATCCAGGCGAGACCTGCAGTTTAAGGTGGTATCTGAACTACACCCAATAACATACGGTGTTCACTGGTGGTCATCCACCCAGTTAGTGACAATGCCTATCGTTCCTTCGCCGATCTCACGGAAAACGGTGTTTTATGGAGACAAAGGCAATAGAATAATAGATTGACATACAGACCGACAGGTTTGGTAAACCATGTTTTTCGTGTTTAAGAGATCCTACTTTGCCTGAGAAAGTATAACATCAGTTTATTACTAATTAGAATTGGGTTCGGGAGTGCCACAAATAAAATGTTTGGAGCAACTTTTGAGTTTTTAGACAAAGATAGTAATTTAATTACTAACTTAAGAGTAATTAACACTAATTAGGTATCAGTAATTAACTTATAAATTTGTGTGTTGCTAGCGATGACATATTTATTTTCTTTTAGCAATTAATTTTATATTTTATTATTTTATGGATTAAACACATAGCTTGTAAGCCGAAAACTAAAAAAAGATGTTCGGATTGCCATAATTATTATTCTACTAAAAATTCAGTAAACATTTACAAGAAGAAAAATTATGTACCTATAGCACATTAAAAAATATTAGACTCTAAGCTATTCTTCTATTTATTTAGTTCGAACCCTATAGAGCCATCAGCCTTTGTTTTCCCCTTATTAAATTATACGAAACAGTAAGTTTTTTTTTCTAATCTTATTTAAGGTGATTATGATCTATTAATGCACGCCCCTCAAATTATCTAAGTGGGTTGGCGTGTCTCAACATTCGCCAGAGCCATTCTCTGTGACACAAATGATTATCTCTTAAAAGAAGGTACATGCCGAGGGGAGGTTAGTGAATACAACCCCTAACGCTATAATTTTCCCTTAATTTTATTATTTGATTTTATTTCTGGCGAAGGTCTATTTAATAGTCATTTGCCGATATTAGTTTGGTGGCAAGTGGCAAGTGTTGATGTATGAGGTTTTTAATGACAAAGAAAAGATCATTTCCTTTTTCAATTCTTGCATTATCTTCTCAGTTTTTTAAGATAATTTAAATATTTTATATTTAACCAAAAAACTAAAGAGCAACTTTTTTGGGCGGTATAGTATGTCTCAAAGTATACCGTGTTAGCTTTTGCCTTCATTTATGGATTATACCTGCCGACAACAATAAAACTGCGGATCAGTAGGTAATAAAGGACAGAATCTCGGGGATCGACTCTAATATAAATATTTATAATTTATTGTTTATTTAGGTAGGTATAATCTTAAAATTACATTAAAAAATTAAATATATGCAAAGTTTTAATAAATTTTTAACTATATTATCTATACATAATTACTTTTTTAATCTAAATATCTAAATCTAATTCTGTTTTACTATCAGAGTCATCATTGAGATTAATTATAATAGGATTTATGTTATTTTGTATAGAAATGTAAGAGTCGTCAATTTTTATAATGTAAGTACGAATTTTTCCATCTCTCAACTGGTATGTTAGTAATTATAATTTTTATTAAATTTATAACACTCAGAACACTGGGACTTAAAGAAGGTGTAACATTTTCTGCTCTGATCTTTGATTTTACTTGGTTTCAGAAATGCTCTATGGGGTTAAACATACAGTGATACGGAGGGAGACGTAAGACAGTATGCCCAGCCTGTTTAGCCAAATTATCACATACATATTATTTTTTAATTCCATATGAATTTAGGACTTTCAAAAGTTGCGCTTTTTGTAACTGAATTCAAAATAAATATCATTTTCTAACAAATATTTCGGGATTCCAGTTTTTGAACTTGATGAAACTGGTGCTTTCTGTAGCAGACGGCTGTGGTAGCTTGCGTTATCCATGAAAATAACACTGTTGTTTGGAATATCTTTTAAAAGATAATTTTGAACCCAGTTTTTAAAGAGTTCAGCACTTGTATCCTTATAATAATCAAAGCTAGAATCCTTAATATTCTGTAAAGACAACTGCAAGCAGTTTGGGACAAATCCGTCTTCTGAACCAGCGTGTATTATGGTAATGCGTTTTCCTTTATTTGAAGGTGCTTTCGTCTGACAGCTTTGACTGGAATCAACCCATCCTTTGGATACTGTGTCGTGTTTCATCAAGGTTAATTATGGATCTGTTTTCTAACCTATATCTTTTAATTTCTTGAAGGTGATTAAATCTCCAAGTGCGTAATCTGTGCGATTTCATTACTACTTGTCTTTTGTCTATTTTGCGGCATTTAAATCTCATTTTACAAACAACTCTATGGAGGGTAGCTCAGCTAATATTTATATTGGTTTGGTCTTCGTACGGTGAGATTGAAAATTACTACGTTTTTTCCATTTGTTCAATTCTTCACTAATAATAATATCCCTCATCGATGATATTGAAGTTTTTGTAAGTAGACAGGTTTCTTTTAAAGCTTCTTGTTTAATTAGTCCTCTACTGATTAAAGTTTCATACACATTTCACAACCTGTTTTGCATCTAATGACAAATGATTTTGACGCGACATAGTTATATTCTCGTAAAACAACTTTTTCGAAACGCACAGTAAAAACGTTTATTCAACACTGCCACGAAATATTAGCCGAAATATTTATATACCTAATGGTTAATACTCAAGAAATACCTGGCCCACCCCTGCCATTATGAAATAATGGGTTTACCCAATAACAATAGGTAATAAAATCGTTTAGGGTTTATTGGGGTATTGTCCGTCAAAAGCCATAACGATATACTTTGAGACGGACTATACCTATCTTGGTAAAGCGAGCAGGTAGAGATCGAACGCTGTTAGAACAACACCGATATCGGTATCGGTGTTGTTCTTACAGCGTTCGATCTCCTAACTGGGCACAGGACTTGCCAGGTACTTCGTTTTTCATAGCCTATTGACCATTTATATGTTAAACGTTATAATAAGAAGAAATAGCAAATTGATTTATAAAAAAATACATAAAAAATTACTAAACTCTTGTACAAACTCACTGATCAATTTTACTTAATTTATTATATATTATAATCTCCCATTTTGCCCGTGATAAATTCCTGGTTATTTTTTTTTTTACTGTAATAGGTATATGGGGTGTTTTTATACTATTGCACTTGATATAAGTTTCAGATTAAACGTTTAAAAGCGCGTTAGTTTTCGTTAGTCCTAGTTACTTTTACGCATTTAATGCTTTATTTATTGACACCTCAAATTGGGTTTTCCAACAGTTTTCTCTAGCTTAGATGGACCAATAAATTGCGGCACGTACTTATTAGGAATATTTATAGTGATCCTTTTCATCTAGGGATTTGTGCCAGGACAGGTCATTAAAATGGCACCAAAAAAGGTGTCTGTTCTGTGCCCAAATAGGATACACCCACTTTTTTTACATCGGATAACCACACTGTAAGAAATGTGTATCATATCTGGGCACAGAATATTAGTGTTTATTTTAGGACACCTTTTTGGTACCATTTAAATGACCTATCTGGCACAAACCCTAAGATAAAAAGGGTAATTATTTAAAGTAAATAAATAAAATTTGTTATTGTTTTTTTTGTAGTCCCTGGATGGTATTTAAGGTTTAATTTAGGATTAATATATTTTTTTAAAGATTATTCACTTTTTTTTGGTGTACAAAAGTAGTTTTTTGTTAGCTTACATTCCCTGTAGTCATTTATGTTACCTTAATTTATTTTCTTGCCTCTTTTAATTAAATATTAAATCGGCTCCATTTTATTGTATAGGAGAAATGATTTAAAAAATGCAATTTTTAATTTACTCGAAAATTGCAATTTGCACAACAGGTCTTTAAAGGACGTACTTTAGCGGGAAAATGGTAAAATGTTTTTTTTTTTAATACCAAATAAAAAAAATATCTGATGTGAATCTTTTAATAAATATTGACACCTATTGAACTTGGTTTGTTAAGGGTAGCATAATAAAAACACTTTTAAAAAATTAAATTTTTTAATAATTTGTAAAATTATTTAAGATAGTTGTTACTGGTGTTGCAGTCAAAAATATAGAATATTTTAGAGTAGTTTTGCCTTTTGTTTCTTGTGTTTTTTATTTTTTTAATACGTAAACGTTGTTTTTGATACAAGAAAACTAATTATTGTTTCACATAGGAAGAAACATCAAGCTCAAGAAAAGCAAAAGGACGCACAGGCTGGCCTCAGCACGTCTGGGCACTAGAACTTAAGCAGGAACAGGCGCTCTAAAGGAAAGTCTTAAATATTTTAGGTTTAAAGTATGAATCCTAAAACTTGAAATTAACTGGTAATATTATTTGTAAGAAATGAAATTCGATAATGCTTGAAATAATAGATTGTAATCATATTCATCTTGGTTAAAAAAACATAAATATTAAAGCCATAATATGTCTTAAACCGAAAAAAATATAAGCCAATACTGAAAGTCATGGGGTCAGAATAGTTTATTTAATATTTAAAATAATAAACAAAGTTACACAAAATAGTAGAACACTAGAATTTAAGTATTCCTCCTCTTGACTCTACCCTGTAGGTACTGGTGATATGCTATTAATGTGTCCCAAAGTTAAAGTAGAGGTAAAAAAAATAAAGATTTTATTTGTTAACTTTAAATAGCCAAAACTTTAAAAACTAAGCATTTCCGGAAATATGTTTAGAAAAACATTTTTAATTTTTTTTATTCTTCCAAATAATTTAACTTTTAGGACACCCTGTAAATAAAAAATACTAGGTTTATTAAAAAATCAAAAATAATATTGAAGGGAAAATTTTAAAATACTTACCGAATACTACTTGTCAAAATATATTTTTATAAATAGTTTTTCTGTGAACAGTACACACACACAAGGAACCCAAGAAAAAGAAATGTAAAGTTCTAATAAAAATGTACTTTTGGTACTTTAAACATTGTTTTTTATTTAATACACTATATAAAGTAACAACATAACCTCTTCCTTTAATAATAAGCACTTGCAATAGTGTCCTTTGGTCGGCTTATATGCTTATTTGTGCTCGATAAATCCAAATTGTTTGTATTTTTAAGCATAGGTTCCGATTTATCTCTATAGAGGCAATACCATTTGCTAGCAAACAAGACGGATTTGCAATTTTGTTAAGGGTGTTCAAGAAGTATTGAAATAAAATGGAAAATACGTAGTCAAAACAACACTACAAGATTTATTTTAATAGTTCACCTCTACAGTAAAGTTTTTTAATGTCATAGCGCCAATGTGATCAAATTTTCTTACCATCTAGTAGTTTTTACACATCTTTTATTGGTATATTATGTACTAGGTGATATTCTTAAAAGATCGTTTTAGAAATTGTTGTAGATTATCAAGGAAGTACTAGCTTCAACCCATATACCATACTCCGTACGCAGTCAAGAATGAGTAATACACGTTCTCGATCTTTTGAACACTCTGTAGTATGTAGTATTCTATGAGAGATAAAAAAATCTGATATAATTTTACGCATAGCCACAGCTTTGTTCTTTTTCTTCCCTTAAGGAAAAAAAATGTAGCAACTACATAAGTCATAATATCTTCTGAGTTGTATAAAATAAATGCACAAATGAATTTTGTAGTTGTTATTAATAAATATATTTTAACCAACGCTCGACGCCGTAGTTTACGTTAATTGTATACTGACAAAATATTTTATGGTTGGTACCTTAAAAATAACTAAAATATTCACAAAAATAGCCGGCAGCTGCAAGAAAAATAGCGCATGCATTATTCTTCGTGAAAGAACGTTTAAAGACCGAAAAGTGCGCGCGAGATCTTTTCACTGTCAAAACACTTAAAATAAGAAGACAAAAAAACCCATTACCTATAAGAGAACTGAAGTCAAATTAAAAAGCAATATACAGAGTTTGATATTCATATTAAAAACTTTCCGATAATAACATGAACCAGTCTGTACTGTTTTCATACCTGGAGATCGGTCATCGTTCCGAGATACAAAGCGACATTTGAATTCATCCGTACTTACATGTGGTTTACGTGTAACTGAACAGTGGCGTATATTATATGGACTACAGAAAGAGGGGGGGTCCCACTGTTTAATTCAAAAATTTAATAAAATAATTTAGGTTAAAAACAAATTAACTAATGTAATATTTTTGCTAAATTGCTAGGTACATATTTTAGTAGGTGCTCCACCGCTTGGTTTTGCCCTCACTATTATTCAAAATAGATCTGCTTGTTGTCAGTTGTAACTAGTGATGTTCCGGATATCCGTATCCGCATCCGCGGATATCCGAGGGAGAAGAAAGATCCGCATCCATTACTTTTTTTCGCGGATCTTTTACGGATCTTTCACTTTTTTAATTTTTAATTAAGTAATTTTAAATTAATATTTCAGCAATCAAAAAGTAAATTTTTGTTGATTTGGGGTTTGTATTATCCCACATTCTAGCTTTTTCCTTTTTCCATATGTTCTTTTAAAAAAGTTGGTTTAAATTATCTTTTTACCGTTTGCAAAGATGTTCCCGGCAGTGATATTTCATCGGTACTCTACTTAGCGGAGTCTTCTTTCAAGAATAAATCATATTGTTCAGAATATTTTCTCTGTAGATGATTTTTTAAAGAAGTTGTGCCTTTACCCTTACGGGAATACTTTCCGTCACAAATTTTACACTTCGCACATTCATCATTTATTATCTCAAAATAATTCCAAATTACACTAGAAAACTTCTTAGTAGACGTAAATTGTGCTTTATTACTGTAAATTAATAATGTATTAAACTTACACACTTACCAGTTAAAAGATAGTTAAAATATAAAAATAAAATTAAGACAGTGGAAGTCCAAGCAAAGTTAAAAATATTGAATAACATTTGACTTTGGCCAAAGATAATACTACTACGGATAAGATGAACCATTCAATGCTATATTTTTAATACCCCTAATGGACTTTGGCTAACGCGAGCCGATGTCCATCGAGAGATTTTCGCGCTATCCTTGAACGAAAGTTAAACAGTGTTGCCGTCAGGCCTTTACTATTGGCGTGATGAAACGCGACTAGAAAAAACACAATCCATTTAGCCGCCAGCTTTCGCTACTTTGTGTTCCGAATAAGGTACAAGCGACAGACATTGGCAATGTCGCACGGTTTGTTTCGCTGGGGCAGGGGTTACCGACTTAATTTTATTCGCATTTACGGAAGCATTGATATCTTCGAACTGATTCAAAACGCCCCATTTAAATGAACCATCTATTCGTAGTAGTATAATCTGTGCTTTGGCCTAAGATTGCTACTTTAACCACGTCTTCTCATATAGCTCATTATGGCTAGTTCCAATATTACCTCTTTTTGCTTCGTTTGCATAATAACGTTTCTTTATTTTATTTAAAGTAAGAACAAAAAATCCATACGCGTTCTTTTATATAATTTTAAATCATTTTGAGCAAATCTGTTAGCTCCACGTTTTTAGCCGGAGCTTTTTAGAAAGTGTCAATTAAATAAATTTCACAGTAAACAGCTGAAAGCTCTTGTATTTTATTAAATAAAAATGGAAATGTCACATATTAGCTGATATAAAAACTCCAAAGTGTTTTAAATGTTCTGGATTAGCTCCGCTTGTTTTGAGACCACATGACGCAAAAATCTTTTCGCTTCGCTTTCATCTGAGAGGTGATATTGGAACCTAGCCTATGTCGCAGAAGAAATAATTGTGAATCCGTTCAAAATATATTGCTGCAGATAGTGTGTTTTAATCCGGATCTGTTACCTTGTGTATATGTATTATTTTAGTTAAATGTTGCCAGATGGCCTATAATATATACATTTATGTACACCTTAAGAGTTTTCGATATTGTATCTATAGTCGAGTTTAAAATTAGATATTTTATATCGGATTTGTTTATATTTAATAGTTTGTTTATAAGTATAGTATTATAAAAGGATATACAATTTGTTTTGTAGATTATTTTTAATTTGTTTTAATGCTGCAATAAAACGATTTGTAAGTAAGATCATAGGTATTTAATTTCATAAACAAGGTATTTTAATAAATTACCAAAACAACAGATGAAATGTTACAAACCTCAAAACAAAAAACACAAACTGAGGACAGAGCTACTCGATATTGCTTAGCTGATCGGTAAGCTAGTGATATCTAGGTGTTGTTAAATGTTAAAATTCTTACATTACTGCTTTTACCCTTTGTAAATAAACAAAGATTATAATAAGTTTCCTTATAAAGTCAGGACTAAGGGAGAGGGAAAATTAATTACTTGGAAAAAAATTCACCGTATGTAAAGCAAGTGTGATATAGATATATTATATATATATATATATATATATATATATATATATATATATATATATATATATATATATATATATATATATATATATATATATATATATTTGGAATAAGAAAGGGCTTTAATAAAATGTATTTAACAATCGTAGTTAATGATAAGAGCACTTAGATAAAAAAAAAAGGTAGAAATTAAGGTATTTTAAGAAAATAGCCTAAAAAATAAAGTCACAAGAACCTAAAAAAAAATTATATTTTAGATTTTTTACATATATCTTCGAAAATACTGGGTAATTATAATACTTCTAAGCTGCATAACATTAAAATGGGTTTGCTCTTAAACAGTGCAGCTTTAATGTGTAAAATTTTCTATTCTAAAATGCGTTTCCGAAATTTAATAATTTTTAAAATATATAGTACTATTGTTTCGATAACTTGTAAAATAAATATAATAACTATAGAAGTTTAACTACAAAAATAAAGCTCTACATACTCCAGAAAAGTAATAAATTCATATTTACGAATAAAAACTAAAACATATAAAAAAATATATATAAGGCGATTAAGAAAACTTTATTCTAGGGTTATAATATAAAAAATAATAATAAATTTAAAAATATTCCCAAATAAAGTTTTCAATGAGCCAGGATATTAAAATTTGCGATTTTGTGACATAATTTTTATAAAAGTAAGTCGTTTTCTTGTTATTGCATTTCAAATTTCACCAAAGATTATTTTAAAGGCCGTATTTTTGAAGAAATAAAAAATATTTTTACATAATATTGTGTACACCACATATTGAGAACAACAAGTGCATATTCCATCTAAATTAAAAAATAATATCTGGATAGTTAATAGTTTATAAGGCCTGCACAAACAATAATAGCATAACCTTGCTAAGCATCAAATCTAGGATTCTTTATAAGAAATTTTCATTAACATAAAGAATTTCGATATATTTTAATCTTATCCAAATCTTTCAATGATAACGAAATAACATTTAATTAGAGAACCCAATAGCTTTTCTTATTAGTAAGTAATTTTATGGGTTTTATAGGTAAACTAAAATAACACAAACAGCATTAATCGTTTTAATAATTATCTAAATTCCACTAACTCTAATAATATCGAAATTTTAGCTTTAGAAACCTAGATTATGATAAAGGAAGTGGTGTTTTTTAGCACATTTTGAGCTAAATCTTTGTAATCAATTTACTAAAAAAATTGAAAAAATAGTATTTATTTTATATGCTGGAAAATTGATACTTTTCGAGTTTAAATAGTATATGTATATTGTTTAAAATATGTCATGGCGCGCTCTAGCCATGAAAAGTAACTTTTCCTCCAAATAAATTATGATGTTTTTTCTTCAAACGTCAACAAATTAATGAAAAAACAGCTCTTTTTAATAGTAATAATTACTAAAGATAAGTGGACTCGCAAGGCGGCGTAGACCGGTCTCGGTGGATAGTTGTTATAGTAACGTAACATAAAGCTGTCAGTGAACACTGAAAAAAATATATATTTTTGGAATGCTTAAAAGCAGACCTTTCAAATGGTGCCCCACACGATTAAAAAAATGAAACCTTTTTTTTGTTGCTCAACTCGCCCACATTGAAAAAAAAATTTAAAAGCTTTAATTGGCTAAATATGTGCGCATTACGAAAACCTTACATAGTAAATTTTTAATACTCATGCCATATAGTTTTTAAAAAAGATGTCTATGACTAGCGGACCGACGCAGAGAGGGTGTTACGAAGGTACTGTTTTTACTTTTTAAATAGTTTAGTAACAATAGTTTTAAAATCGTTTTGAAATAAAATAAACATATAAAATTAAACTATGGACCCATAAATCACTATAAAGAAGAAATACTAACAATTGATATCCATAATTTTAAATTATAAAGTATTCAACCTTCGCAAGGAGGCGTTTACCATTAAATTAACGAAATAATAAATGAAAACCGAAAAAGTCATCGTGTTAAATTCCCACTTGAAATTTGACTATTGACGCCCACCGAGTTTAAACATAATAAAAAAACAAAGATACATTGATTTTACTTGTTAAGTGGGATCGCATTTCACTCAATTGACTGAGATATATACAAGGCATTTATTGTCATTATCATTCTTCTTTCTTTCGTCCAATTAGTACGTTTTTTAGCTATTTTTAAAATCAGATTCTATACAGTGTTTCTAAAATTGTTGTCTTCAACTGGTATCAGACTAGGCAACTTTTTGATGAATACTACAATTTTAATTGCGTAAATGCGGAAATTGGAATATTTTAAACAGCTCTTACACATTTGTTAGTTAATCTCCTCAAATCAGAAGTTTTTTGAAAATATTTCTGGGAGCAAGTTTTCTTATTTCTTCGGGTGCTAAACAACTTTCTCAAGATACTTTATCCTTTAGTGATTTAAGAGCGTTCATTCACAGAATATTTCGTATATATGGCAAATATGAGATAAATCGCTTTGCCTATCTTTAACCTGGAGCGCAGGTCAAATGTGTCTTACTTTAACTAATTGGACAGAACTTTCATCGCCTTCCATTACCTCAGGCCCTGGTACTCACGTCACTTTATTGGTAGCAGCCAGTTGATTGAGAGCATGAAACCAAAGCCTTTAAAGCGCCTCAAATGTTTAATAGAATATAAATAGTTAGTCCCCTTAATCCCTTTTTGGCACACAGATATCGATTACATACTTCTACGGTTCGAATGTAATGGGAGATTTTCCTGGGGACTTGGCGAGTCTACATCTGCGGCAGTATACTGCAGCCCTGGCTCCTGCCATTTTAGATCCGTCTGTGAACCAAATCAGTGAACCACCTTTCAGTGGTGGTATCCTCTCCCTAGTTTATCCACCTTTTGTTAGTCCTTAGGCGTTTGACCTTTGTGGACTGTCCCAAGATAAATAAGATGCATTACGAACGTTGTAAAGTAGTAAAGTTTTCTAAAATTTTTGTTATAAAAACAAGACTTTTACTTATTTTTAACCTTTAGCTAAATGTCTTTAAAACATAACTATTGGAAATCTTTTATGAGTAATATTAAAAAAAATAAATTCTCTGATAAAAATAAATTTATTATATTATTATGGCAGACTTGTTCCAACTAATTAACGGAATCACATACAAATAAATCTTAAATTCTATATAAAAATTCCATTTAACTTTATTGTTTTAAATTCTTATATATCCATGGTAAGAATTTTTCAACTCTGGTGTAAACTCCTGGATACTGACCTTTTCCACATCCTATTCCCCATGATACTATACCGACTTGAGTCCATTTTCCATTATTAACCATCAGTGGGCCCCCACTGTCGCCCTGAAAATAAATTTATTTGCTTATTTTATGTATCATTTATTTAGCAGTGGAATTAACCCACTAACACCAAAATTGTTTTTAGCCTAGTTTACATTGCAACGACCAATTAGGTCCGTCGACTAAATCAGGGACCTATTTTTTCTTAGTACCCAAGCCCAACCGTTGTGTTCACACGTCGTTGTCGTGGTTGGGCCTAGTAGGATCTTTTGGAACATGCGCTAAAGTTGCTGGTTATCGGCAACTCTTTTGACTAGCGTGTGGAACGGGATCCGAAGCTAAGATGAACACAAGGCTTAACTCAAGGTATTAGCATACCGTGCTGATGAGTGAATGACATCCTGTGCCTTAAACAGGTGTCTCCAACGGTGCCTCTGAGATACAGGGCGACCTCTCAGAGTATCTAGCCTTACTGCGGTAATGCGGGGCTCTGTCGTGGTGGACTATTACTTCCCTAGCTCCAAACAGAAAGGGGACAGAACCGCTTTCATAGGAAAAAAGTGACAAAGGTGCGCTGACCGAAACGGATAAATCCGTTTCGTGTGATGCCACTCAAGGTCACAAGCAGACAAAGGTGCGCCGACCGAAACGGGTGGATCCGTTTCGAAAGGTGCCCCTGAAGTCACCGGCGCCTGTTTCACGGGGAAGGGCTAATTCATCCCGAACAAACAGATGCTTAGGAAGGGATCCAAACAGAAGGCGGACAGAACCGCCTTTATAGGGAAAAGGGTTCCCTGGCTTTAAAGAGAAAGCGGATAGGACCGTTTTCATAGGGTAAGGCCGGAGATGCGGCCTCAGAAAGAACATCCGGTTCCTGTAACAAGGACCTGGTAGCTACCCACGCCATTAGACCGGGAGAGGAGGGCATGACGGATCTAATCGTCTGCTCGTCAGACTCTCCAGGAGACAGGGACACCAGAACACATCAGAACACATATTGTGCTCGTGTCCGATAGCAACACGAGTAAGAGGAGATGTAAGAACTCTCTCCCAATCTGGTATCGGATTTATTAGAAGTCCGATCCTATGGGGAGAAATATAAAAAGGTGTGAGCCACAATAGACCGAGCGGTCGCAGTGGAGGGCGTAAAAGTCCACTCACTTTAAACCTACCTACCTACCTACCTACCTAGTACCCAAGTGTCTACACCAACTTTATTTCTGGATCAGCTTAATTCGGGTTTAACTCTAGTACCAAAATGAGAGTTTACCATATGATCAGAACCTAACCTTGTTTTTTTTTAAATATATATTGTTAAATTAATTATGAAAAAAGTTGCAGGTAAATACCTACAGAACTTTAAGAAACAAAAATTATTTTGTAGGCTGACTGCAATCTGCCGTTTTTTTTTGCGAAACGCGCACTGTCAAAGATCAAAGCTGTCACTTTGGTCCACCAAAAAGGATCGACGTGTTTACACCGAAGAAAATCATATTTGATCTACCCTAGTTGAGATGGTTTAAATTTAAGTAGCAATTTTTAATACCCATACCATACACCAGAAAAAAGTACGCGTGACTTCATTTAGACCTCGAACTAATAATTTGGTCCATCCGGTGTAAACAAGGCTAATGCATAATCTTTCCTAAGAAATGTATGCCAAATTATATTTAAATATTGCCAGACATACAGCGTGTTTCGAAAAGTTAGCGCATCGATATCACTATTTAAAGTAAACAAGGTAAACTAAAAAAAATATATTGCAATAAGAAAATCAACCGTTAAACCATTAGGAATCGATAAATCGATTATTTGTGTAATAAGACTGTTCTGCATAAAAATTCTTCCCGCCAGTCTATTGTGTTAGTTATTTAGATAATGTCCACCCATGTTACCCTTGCACTGACCTGTAAATTGTTGTATTACATATAAAATCGAGAGAACATCAACAACCTATTTTAAGTGATTGCAAAATACTACCGAAGACAAGTCCAAAGGCAGTTTTATTGTTTAATGGAGATAAACAACTGTCTGTTCTCGTGGGTCATATGCTGTAAGCATAAAAGACAAAGATCATAAATATATATGCCGATCTAAATGTTCCAACCTAAAACAAACATTATGTCATTAAAGAATGGCCATTACGTGAAAAAAATTGTGCCCGATCTTAAAAACGTTCTAAATGAACTCTTAGTAGAACAGCAGAAAATTTATTTATTTTGTTTGCACATAAAACAAAAGCTTATATATATTTTTTTTGAATTCTTAAAGTTGGAAATGCTTCTCTTCGTTTGAGACGGAATTCGCGCGCGAGACAGTGCTTAAGCAAGGAATAAAGAAAATTTTGAAACTACTCTTTCAACAGAAAAAAATAGGGGCCTTTAATGGTGTATGTTTGTAGCAACGTCCTACACAACAAGAAATTGGAGAACTACACAGATTTGGTTGCAGAACTTTTTGATTTTACCAGACGTTAGATTACTATATGTCACTTAGGCTGTTTTTTCATCATCTCACCAAAAAACTTATGTAAAATAAGGGCCAAGTTCCTATCTAAAAATCTCGGCCTTTTAAAGTACTGAGATCTAAAATAAGACCAAGTCCTGTTCACAATTTTGTGGCACTCTTTTTTGACTTGGCAAGTTTTTTACTGTTTTGTCTGTATTACTTGTGTCCTAAAACCTACTTACATACCAAATTTAAAATTTTTGCAAAATTGTAAAATATTTCCCAAATGATTTAGAATTTTTCCTTCACTTGTGTCCTAAAGCCTACTTACATACTAAATTTCAAGTTTCTACTTCCTCAGGAAGTGGCCCATAATTTTGATGAGTCAATCAGTCAGTCAGTAGTAAAATAGGCAATTTTCAAATTCGAATATCTCAGAAATCACTTGACATAACATTCTTAATATTTTCACAGATAATTAGAATACTTATGTGAATTTACATACCAAATCTCATACCTTTATGTGAAACGAGGCCGAAGTTATAGTAGGGCGGGAAATAGGCCGAAACATTTTGAGTAATATACACATTCGTGCAGTAGGCCGGAACTTGGCCTGGCGCACTGCCGTGCGCCTAGATTCCCATTTAGAATTCTTCTGTGACAATTTAGGTTCAGTTTCAGACAAACAGAAAGAAACAATTTAACAGCATATTGCTCAAATGAAAATTTGTTATTGTGGAAAATGGAATCCAAACATATTGGCGGACTAACGTTGAACTCTCAAACGTGAAACAAATCCCTCTAAAAACACAGGACAACAAACTAATTTCTGTGATTGTCTTTTACTCTTTTTTTCTATGTAAAATAAAGTATATTTTGCAAAAAAAGTAATTTAGTTTCTTTTTAATCTTTGAAAGTTTACTACATTCATTATGATTAGGATTTCGGTTTCTCATTTTTTATATTGTTCCTCCCTTCGCTAAAAACTCGTAGGTATAAACCGAACTCATATTTGAGTATATTATAGTAGATGCAAAAAAACCCAAAAAATGATTAGGAGTGATCAAAAATTTTAAAATGCCGAACAGTCTGATCAAATTGTTAAATAATCAAATTGATTAATGAGTTAATAAAAAATTTAAATAGTCAGTCAATCCCACAATCCAGCAATCAGAAAATCTATTAATAGGAAAAGGGCATGTGTTTATGAACTGATTTTTAATCATGTTCCGTACTTAGTATTTTTTACAAAATAATTAAAAAAACTGAAACCAGAGACCAGTCCTATAAACATTCCTCTTTCAAAAATTTATTTAGCTGTTGCAACCACAAATAAATCAATAAGAAAAAACTTAACCAACAGTTATAAATAAAACATTTACTGGCTCATAAAATCTTGATTTGACTAATAAGATTATTACGGTTCTGTTGACGATAGGTAAGTTAATAACGGAACTACTGGTTTCAGGCTACATAACTTGCCGCGCTTCTTCATAAACAATGTGTTTCGTAAAACAAATAAAAATACATCATTAAATTTTTATGGATTTTAACTTACACTACAAGAATCTTTGTTGGCCCGCCCAGCGCACAGCATGTGATCTACAATTCCTCCGGGCGCTGCATGTCCATATTTTTGTTTACAGTCTGAGTTACTCCAAATGGGTATATTGACTTCTTGTAGAATCGCAGGTTGTGGTCCACCTTTAAAAAGGGTATTTTGTAAATATTTGTGTTTTATTAAAAATTGGGATAGAATTTAGAGTGGTAGAAAACACTGTTTTTTATCTTAGAGACAGGCCACAAAGGCTTGTAGTTTTTAATGTTGGTTTAAGTTAAGACAGTCCACGAAGGGTTAGTTTAATAACAAGAGACATAAAGACTTGGAGGGCTGGAGAAAAAGGGAATACCTCTGCAGGCAGTATGTTCGACAATTCGAAATCTCTAGGGATGAACGGAAGAATAAAGTGGGAAGTTTGGGGCCTCTGTAGATAAACTGTAAAGAGATGCAGTGACATTATGTTTTGCTCTATTGGTAACTGCTAGAGTTGAAATTATATTGGCGAATTCCTGGGAGCAGAAGAGGTAAAAATATCTACAATAGAACGACAGATCCCCTACATATCATATCGTTCATGTACAAGAAAAGAACACTTTCCTGTAGGAATGGCATCCTTTGGATGAAGACAAGAATGCTTTAAGTTGTGGGAGATACCATTTTCCAGACATGGGAACAATATCCAAAAAAGGGCTGATTTGGGGCATATACAGAGTATCCAGATTAGGAGAGAAATACTTTCTGGCTCGAAAGAGAATTCTGAGCTTTTTTGAATAAATATAATGTGTTTATGCCAGTTAAGGTTATTCTCGAAACTAACTACTAGAAGATTAAATAACTCTTTGTTCTGTAAAACTTGGGCGTACATAAGCAAAGGAAGAGTTTTGACAGACTTGACTTTTAGCGTCCCAATTCAATATTAATATAAGGACCTGGAAAAGAGAAATCGCGGATGGATGGAATTAATAGTTAAAAAAAAAAATTATCGTTGGTATTGAGCACCCCAGCATTAACTTGGTAAAAGCTAGAAGGGTGGCCATCTACTCACACAAGTTTAGGTCACATCATGGATAAACCTTTAAAACTTAAAAAAAACAAATATAAATAATCAACATAAAATATTTAAAATTCAAAAAAGACTTCTGTTATTTCTGAAAACGGATAAAAAAATTTAAAAAACTGTAAAATAAATTTATTAAAGATAAGTTTGGTACGTACTTGCAGGAAAGTATTTCGTCTTTAAGTAAACAAAAAAAAATATTTAAGTATAATAATAATAAATGTGGAAAATTTACGCTTTATATCTGCATTGCAGAACTTACTTTCTCTTATACTGCCCCATCCGATTACGGTACCAGTTGATCCAGCCCAATCTCTACCTCCAGCAGAAGGTAGACAAACTGGTCGAATCACAGAATTAAATTCTACTGGGCTATCCAAAGTCAAAATGGCAATATCATTATACTAAAAAATTATTAAAATACATAAAATTAAGTAAAAATATTAGTTATTTTTAGAAGAAAGTAAAACAATAATGGTATAAACATTATGGTATAGTAATCTACGATGGATTTATTAATTTTTTTCGGGCAAACTTTTCTTTTGTCGAGCGGCGCAATTTGTCAAAAAAATTTACCAAAAAAAAAAACAAAATCGTACAAAATTTTTTCTGAAAGAAATTTATCTTAATTAAGCTTTATCTAAAAAAATATTAGAATCGATATTTACCTCAAATGAAATTTGTATAAATCTGACACTTTTCGACTAATATTTTTTTGCCGAAAAAAATAGCTCTATGACAAAAAGTATCATTGTTTTAAAATGGATGCCTTAAATAGAAAATACGTAAATAGCTAACACATACCAATGTTCGAGAATCAAACTTTCTATGTCTTACAACTCTTTTAACCCTTTTTTCAATATGTCTTACTTCTGAGTTGGATTTAATATTGTGGTCACCAAGTCTTACTGTAAGTCTAGCTACATCCCACGAGCTCATGCTAAAATAAAAAAATATAAGTTATTCTTAATTTGGAAGAAAAGAAATTCTCGAGCTAGTATCAGATTGGGCAACTTTTTATTTAATTGCTGCAATTGTTCTTGTGATTAAAATTTTGAAATTTTGTTAAAGTCATTTTGCAGGGTGATCCAGGCGGGTGGCTCACCCCCTTTTTTTTCTGCATTTCTCAGGATAGAAAAATAAAACTTGAGAATATCATATAATGTCAAATTTGACGGTTTTTGACAAGTCACGTGACTTTCTGTTTTGTTTTTTGGCAACATTCTGCGTCCAACGGTACCCCATGTGTCAAATTTTGACAGCACTGGAAAAAAATAATTTTCACTCTAAGTGCCCATAATAAGCTAAAGATTATTATTTTGGGGCCAATTAATTGAACAGAAATAAAAACTTCCTGTAAATGCTTTTCGGTTAAACTAATCGCGTTTTGAAATTTCAAAATAAAAATAATCGATTTTTTAAATGGGATGACCTTGTCGTTAAACAAGCTTGGTCTACAAAGAATAATTTCAAGTTAAAAAAAAAACTAAAAATTCAACATTAAATGCACTGACAAGACCTATATTCTTTGATACTCAAAACTTAAGGCCGTTTCCGGTGAAACTGGAAGTCACGAAAAATGCAGAAGAAAAGGGGGTAAGCCACCCTTTTGGATCACCCGGTATATGTATGAAAAACATTTTTAACTACAAACCTAAAAAAATATTTTACCGCGTGTGTATTACGTTTTGGTAATTTTAGTTGTTTATGGGAAACCGATGACAAAAGAATAATTTTATTTGCTCAATTATTTTTATTGCATCACTTAGCCTAATCTGATTATGTCTACAAAGTACCTTTAACACATTTTATTACATTCACATAATAATTCTAGTTACTTACTGAGCAACGCAATGAGCAGCAGATAAAATATGAATACTGTCAATTAAAGAACCACCACAGAACTGTCTTCCACTGTTAAATAGGGCAGCAATCCATGGCCATTCATTAACTTCAGCATTATGGCCTCCCACAATCTTTCCTTGGTCTTGAAAACCATTTTTAGCACCACAGGAGGCGCTCGGAATTTCGTAGCTCGGTTTATCTGTGGTGGGTTTACTCTGTGGTCGTGTAGGAACTGGTTTGGTAGTACCTTTTGTGGTTACCACATTAGACGTTGATGAAGTAGTACTTAACCAAGGGTAGCTAGGACTTGGTGGGTGAGTCGGCAGAGGAGGAATGGTGTGGTCTGGTGGGTGAGTTGGTAGTGGTGGAGGCCAATTGGGGGGAGCCTTAGCTCCTTCAACGGAAAGGTTAACTGACGTTGAATTTGACGAACCTTGACTATCACTTTCTTCGATTGGTAGTTCAGTACTAGTGGTTGATTCACCGTTAATTGGTTGTGGTGGCTGAGCGCAGCAGACTCCAAATACCTGAAATATAAAATATGTTATAATTGATCACTTTGTTCTACTGCTCAAGATAATTCGAAAATAGCTTTAGAACTGTGGTTTTCAAAAAACACAGTGTTCGTTACTTACCTGCCGCCCCTGACTTGTGTAATAACTACATGTATCATACATTCCTAGAACCCAAGTATCAAAATTTCCAACTTCTGGTAGTTTAAAGTAAGGGTAGCATTGTCTAAAAGCTACACATTTTCCCTGTTCACCCTTACTGTTATAACAAGGGTTTGTGGTCGCTATAGGCGAAGGGTTTGCTTGTGGCTGTGCAATGGAAAGCTGAGGTACCAAATTATATAACGGAAAACCATACGTTGGCTGAAGAAAAATTTGTTTCGCATCTCTTTTTGATTTTGGATCTAAGGCATAAAGCAAACTTTTTTATTATTCAAGTGTATGAAAGTTACTTTTTAGAAGGCACTAAAGTAAAAATTTTATTTTAACTGCAACATAAAAGAAAGTAAATTCCGAAAACATTGAAATAAAAACATAAGTTACAAAACTCTATTGACAATAATGCCTTGTTTATTGTTGATTAAATTTTTAGGCTAAAGACTTTTCGCTTTTGGAACATTTTTTGGAGATTTTTTTTTATATAGTAAACTTAAAAAAAAAAAGAAAACAAGTAATAGCATCTTCTACAAAAAATAAGACAAGCTGCTGTTCATAAATAGACAACAGGATTTACTGACAACAAAATAATCATATCAGATGTTTATTAGAATTAGAATTAGAATGGTGAATTCTTATTCTGTTTTCAGAAAAGTTTTTAAATTACAGTTTCTTTGGAGACAGGGATTTTTTAAAATAAAATAAAAAAAATCTAAGTTAGAAAACTGTAAGACCATTAATAACTTTATAAAGTTTATTTAATTTATAATCTAAAAAACATTTTTCTTGTGAAACATATATTTAAATATAATTAACGTTAAAAAAAAAAACAAAACGGTGATAGCATCTTCAGAAAAAATAAAACAATCTTAAAACACGAATCCAGCACTGCTGTTCATAAATAGACAGAATTTTCTGACCACAAAATAATCACATCGGATATTTATTACAATTCCGAATCCTCATTTTGTTTTTAGAAAAGTTTTAAAATTACAGTTGCTTTTGAAGACAGAGATTTTTTTAATTAAAATAAAAAGAAGCTAAGTTACAAAACTGTAATAACAATATTAACTTTTTATAATTTGTTTAATTTATAATCTGAAAAATATTTTTTTATGAAACATATTTTTTAAAATTAATAAACTTAAAAAAAAAATTAAATGGTGATAGCATCTTCAGACTAACCAGAACTAACTAGCACTGCTGTTCATAAATAGTCTAACCAAAAAATATTTATATCGGATATTTATTAAAATTTCGAATCCCTATTTAGTTTTTAGAAAAGTTTAAAAATTGCAGTGGCTTTTGAAGGCAGAATTTTTTATATTTAAAATTTAAAAAAATCCAAGTTACAAAATTGTATTAACATTAATAACGTTTTTAGAATTCATTTCATTTATAATCTGAAAAATATTTTCTTCTGAAATATTTTTTTCAATATAATAAACTTTGGATAAACAAAATAGTGGTAGCATTTTTCAAAAAAAAAAAAAAAAAAATCTCAGAAGCACAAACCCACCACTGCTATTCATAAACAGACAACAGGATATTCTGACCACAAAACAATCATATCGGATAATAATTAGGATTCCAAATCCTTATTTTCTTTTCACCGTTCGATAAGGAAACATTATTACCTAAAAGGTGAACGTTCTTAGCGACCTTGGCAGTGAAGTAGCAATGGCGATTGCTAATAAGTTAAACAACCCGAAACAATCAAATTGTTACATATTAATATTCCATATCAGATAACCATATCATTTCATTCTCATAAAATTTAAATATAAATAATGAGATCTACAAAGAACTAAATTAAAAAGTCTTGTTCGAAAGATGATAATATCGTTTTCGTGGAACTGTCGTTAACTTAAAAAATGCGCCAATTAAATCCATGACATAAAAATCGTAATAAAGGTAAAACATGTTTTGGTTTATAATCCCACCTCAATTTACATATTGGTAAAGGCACTTTAAAAAAATAACCGTTATAAATGCCTTCTTAACGTGGAGAGTGCTACAGTTTAATGACTCGAAAATGATTAACATATTTATTAAATTTTTTACCCACGAAATTCGAATATTCAATATGTATGATTTAACTCCATAACAAAAGAAAGGCGGTTAAGTGTCTCTCTTAATATACGAAAAAGGAAATATTGAAATTCTTATAAATTAATTTTCTATTTTATTTAGTAATCTGAATACGTTTTTTTGTTTTAAGGTTAAAATCAAAGCTGAAATTTTGCGCTAGAACTATGCACTCAATTTAGAAGAAATTGGGGCATACGTTTGAGTCATACATTATTATCCGTCGAATCTTTAATCTAAAAATTTGCATAAATCCCTTTCAATGTCGACTGAAGTATTAAGATTTAAAAAAGTGCCCTTAACTCTTATAAAATTATTATACCAGAAGAACCTACTAATCATATCTTCAATTGTAAAATATTAAAATAAAGAAGTGTCTTCCTTCTTCGACCTAGTCAGATATTTAAGGTACTGGATTGAGAAATCCGTTATCTTTTAATAGTACATTTTAACGTAGATAAATGATACAAGTTAGTTTGTTTTTCGCTTTCCAGTGTTATAAAACAAAGTAACTTGTGTTATTTACCTACATGAAGATATTTAAATATTGAAATATAGGAACGAAATTATTTTAAACACAATAAATACCTGCAGCATTAATAATAATTGAATCTACGTTAGTGTCAAAAGTATTGACATTTTGACCATACGTTGCAAAAATATACACTAACAAACACAAACAAACATGTATCACGGCTCCCATGTCTTCATTAAACAAAAAGATAAGTAGAACCGAACAACCGGTCAGTACCGTCACGTATAATGTGAGTATTTTATAAAGTTGCTCCTTTAAAACGTGCCTGAAGAGTTGAAGCCCCCTCTTCGGACATGAAAACCGGAGGGACCAATTTGCAAGATTCTGCCAAAGGATATTGATCTGAAATAAGAAATGATCTAGATAATAACACTCATCTTGATTCTGCGAGCTGCAAAAAAATCCACATCTCATCTATCATTAGTTGCGTGTAATGCAAAATTACTTATCTCGTCCTTAATAAAAAAATATAAAATATATCGGGTAAACCATTAGTCTGTGAAATGAACAGCCTTTCTGTAAGAGATAGAAAAACAGTTTTATACAAAAAATGTGGGAGCAGTGGAGACACCACATATTTTTCAAATATCACTAATTTGTGAGGGTAGCATAAATTGGAAAAGTAAATTTTAATTTTTTGTATGGAACATCCTGTATATCTATTCGTTTTTTGATTCTGTACCGAATGATACTATTATGACAGCACATTCAACAAATATGTTACTCCATCAATGAAAATTTGCATCAAAAAAACACAAGGAATACCACCTTAGCCGAAATAGCACCTTTAATGGGCTGTTGTCCATTAAAGGTGCTTATTGTAAATAATTTTTTTTTATTTTAGATGGTTTTAGCCAAAAAGAAGCCACTATCTTTTTTTTATCGTGGGACAGTCCACGAAGGCTTAAAGCATATGTACAACGTACCGTGAGTGTCTTAATTAAAATAAGAGGCAGTTTATTAAACGCTACTAAAGGATTTCAAGGTTTGCAGTTAACAGGTTTCACAGTTTAGAAACCTTGGGAATAATGGAACGAACAAGGTGGAAGTTTGGGGTCTCTCCAGATGGATAATAGTGGCATTCAGTAGCGTGTACTGACTACAAAAAGTGAAAGGAGGGCCATCAGTATAATTTAAAAGTTTAATGAATTAATATTGGTAAAAAATTAAATTATTTCGCGCCACTGGTGGTACTACGTACAGTAGAGTCCCGCTAATCCGAACTAATTGGGAGCGAACCCTGTTCGGATTAGCGAAAATTCGGATTAGGCGGAATTTTGTCACATAATGCCGTATTATTGTCTTTTTGAGGCATATTTAGCGTCTGATGTGTAAAATATTAAAGGTGAGACGCTAAAGACACCTTTATTATTTAACAATAGATGGTGTGAAGCCGATTTAGTGCATTGCGTCAGAAGAAGATCCCTGACTTTAAAATGTGCTAGTCAATAATTTGTAAGTGTCTAACAAATACATAAATAATATAAAAGATTTTGTTAATAAATGTACGACGTAACTTGAAAAAAACTTGTTTTCCTTTACTTTTCCTAGCTCTTAAATTTTATAAAAAATATATTTTTTGTCCTGGCCCTGTTCGAATTAGGCGGATTTTCGGATTAGCGGGGCTCGGATTAGAGGGACTCTAGTGTATTGCTCTACAGGTAACTGCTACAGAAGCAGTTTTATTGGATAACTCTTCGGAGCGAAACCCGGAAAAATACCTATAAAAGAGCGACAGAACCTTCAGAACTCGTTAATGGACAAGAGAAGGAAGCTTCTGTTTTGGAATACATACAGAGTATACACATTAGAAGGAGAAAAATACTGGCTCAAACCAGGAATCCCAGCTTTTTTGAAGCTGCTGTGACTGTGAATATAATGCTTTTAGGCCCAATAAGATTATTATCGAAAGTAAGGCTCACAAGGGGGGAAACCTCAGTAGAATTAGACATGGAAAAAGCTTCATAAAAAACGAAGGAAGAACTACTCAGACAAAGTAGGAAAAAACTTCGCATAACGGTAGGGTTGCTAACAGGGCACGATAGCCTAAGAGGACACCTACACAAGATAGGCTCATACATTGGGGACCCAAGTTGCAGAATGTGCGACGAGGGGGAAGAAACAGCCTACCATATTCTGTGCGAATGTGAAGAATTGAATCACAAAAGACAGGCATTATTTGGGCAACCGAAAATGAATATATCAACCAACCAGTCTCGGGGTTATACAGACTTGTGGAAGGAACGAGACTAATGGAAGGATTGGTATAAAGAATAATGGGAGATTAGGCACAAAAAGCCCAAGAGGCTGCGCTGCCTTCGGTAGTGAATCAAGACGGCTGCCAGGGAAGAAGAAGAAGAACGCTCGTTCTGTAGAATTTGGCCGCTCATAAGTAAAGCATGAGTAATGGCCAGTATTTAAGGGTTTAAACTGGACATGACTTTTGGCGCCCCCATTCATTATTAATTTCCTGTGAAAAGTCCATTACCCTACGCTTGTTTTCGACATCAGGACTAAGGGCTGGTTTGAGAAACTAAATATTAGAGTGAAGGGTACTATTATTAGCAAAACCCTGGATAGGATTGATCGTGGATATAAGAAGATCGTTGAAGTAAAGAAGAAGTAGAGTTGGTCCCGCACTGACCCCTGAAGTACCCCAGTATTAACTTGGTGAAAGCTAGAAGACTGACCGCCTATAATAGGTCTGTGTGTTATTCAGCAATGATTTGCACTATCTTACACCTTTTGTACCCACCTAGTCCTAAAATACACTTTCGATAAAAGCGCTTACGTAAAAAAAGTATAAAATGGTGTACACTATTTCTGAATAACAACTGACCTAATAACTGATATAGGTCTATTAGAAAAAAACCGAACAGCCAGAAGCAAAGTTTAGGTGAAAGGAAGTTTGTTAAGGGCTGCATTATGTCAGGCTGGGTCAAAAGCCTTGGATATGTTAAAAACAACGACCTAGGATTTATAAAGAAACTCAAGGGGCTTTGTTCCAGTTTTGTGAGACAAATGACAAAGATCTTCTGTGAATCTGTTGCGACTAAATCCGTACTGTCTGCCGTGTATAAAAGTGTTTTTCCAAATACTTGAGAATTAATAATTTTTTTCATTCAAAACAACCGAGAGAAGAGTTATAGGTATATAATTAAAAGGGAGAACTTTGGATCCTTTGTTTGGAATAGGTGGTATACGTGCAGCTTTCCAGCTCTTCGAAAAAAATGCTCATGTTATAAGGAATTCGAAAGAGACGAGCAAGATGGGTCAAAAGTTCAGGAGCATATATTTTAAGATGTTTGCTGGTATAACATCTAGTCCAGACGCTTGATCTTTTTGACCTTAAAAATGATTTCAGACATTTTATGAGCAACAGAAGCAGTGTTTAAATTGTATTGCGAAAAACTCGCATCTCGCGATTTTTGTAGATCATTACGGTTCTCCCATTCTTTGTCTAAGATGGTAGCGATGTAGCCTTTACAGATCATCTTACGCAAACTCAGTTTAGTTTATCAGATTATGTAGGCCGTAACCGAACGCTGGTCATACGGGATTTTAACTTGTAGAATGGCATAAAAAATGCAAAATTTCGCGGTAATATACAATTACCCCTATTATAAAAAAGGTCAAAAACTATATTCTTATGTTACGTATTCATTTTCAAAGTATCTGATTGTTAAATAACCAAAATGTCTCGGTCTAGACATAATCAGGACATCAGTAAACAAACAGAAATTGGTCAAACTTCATCAAAAATTACTTTTTTTTAATCTTTATTACATCCCACGAAGGCTTGTATTAAGCCTCAGTATTAGGTGCCGTAGATGCGGATTTTTCCCCAGTTCTGTCAACGATATCCAAGTAATGAAACATGCATTTTATGACGGTAGTGCAACCATGGACGCTATACAAGTATCTACTACCTCAGAACTACCCCCCATTAAGTCTGCGTAATGTCCTCCTATCAGGACCTACAATTTAACGTAGTATCCGAACCAGAGACACGTGGCCTTCGCCCATGTTCACTCGTCAGACTCATAGGCTTGCGCACAGTGGGTGCCGTGGGTGCCGCGGCACCCCCACTAGTCTGAAAAAGATTACTGTATTTAAAATATGAAAATTATTGTTTGATAAGGTTCGATTTAAAAATTACAATCCTTAGATTCAAATGTATGAAATGTATCGTATCCAGTTTTATTTACTTCATTATTATTATTATTATTATTATTATTATTATTATCTCGGCACCCACACCAGCTTTACCCTGCGCACGCCTATGGTCAGACTACTACCAACGTTCGATGTTGCTTAACTTCGCTGCTCTAATGAGAAGCAGTGTTTTAACGCGGTGTCCATATTAGGTCTCAAGGCATACACTTTTCTAATACTCAACCTTGCAATTTGCCAGGGATCAACAAAGTGATGCGAGTTCTTTCGATCCAGTTGACCAGGATCCAATTCCGAACAATGCATCCCAGATCCATTTTCAGAAACGCCTCTAGGGCCTAATTCGTGATGCTTATAGAACAGATAATTTTCTGGAGAACGTTATCTTGCTTCTTTCTATTGTAGAATGGTATTCTTAGTATGTAAAAAGGAGGTAATAAAATACAAAGGTTAATCGTCAATCTAAGCAGAACTAGACTACTTGCATAATCTTACAATTAAAAAAAGTTAATTTTTAAATGAATATTTACTTTTTAAAATAAAATGTCAACTTTCAGAAAATCAGTTCTACTATAAAATTAAAGTTTTAAAGAAATAACCAATAGACTTGATAAGAGATCAAACTTCTACCGGTTTTCGGTGGTAGAACTGCATTTAGGGATACCGATTCTGCATATTTAACCCTTTCGGGACGGGCTTATCTTTTACGGATTTGCTGTACAGACGGACATATTTTAGAGCTTGAGTGATCGTCTATCTTCTATTCTCAATAGTTAATGTAAACCACTGGTCCCCGCACTTTAGGCTAGTACGTTTATATATTATTAGTCGATTAAACGCCAACTACCGGTAAATACCATTTTAAAATGGTATTTACCACTATTAGAAACGCGACTGCGGTTATTAATGGTTATTTAAGGATGACGTCACAACCAGGCCCTTCGTGACATCATTATTTACCATGCTTAGAATGAAGGTTATAAGAAATGTGAAATGTCATTATGTCAAATTCACTCAAAAAATGTTGTCATTTACGCAGTGTATTTATTTTATTTGAGGTTAGCAAAATACCGGCAGAAAACTGTTTGTTGTTTTTGTTGTGACAAACTAAACCATGGATTCAATCTTGTAATGGGCTCATTTCTTCTCAAAAATAATGGTACTAAACTATTATAGCCACCATCATGACCATTAAGAATCACTCTCATTTTTAAATTTTCTTCAAATAATATTTCAGAACCCACTCTCCAGACATTTAGTTTACAATCTGCAGCATAAAATATGAATAATGAAATTATGAAAAAATATCACAAATCACAATCAACAATGACACATGATATTAAGGTTACCTTTATAACCAAAAGACGAAAACCCATAAGGCCCAGTAGGTAGGTATAGGTCTGAAATTAAGAGTTAATCTTCGGATTTCAAAAAAAGCGGGTTGTGTAGCAAAGGATTAACTTCAAATTGTGGGTTAACCTAGGGTAATCCATAACTCGTGGATGGAGTAGAGATTAACTCACAATCCTCAGGTTAATAAATAAAAATGGAGGCGTTCGAAATATTTGAGGATGTACTATTCCATGAGGAAGACGATTTATGTTAATATAAATATAATAGAAAATTCAAGTAGAGGCCGATTTTTTTGTAATCGTATGGATATCATGGAAGTTTGGGTATACTAGGAGTTTATAAATGGGTTTAGAATTTCGAAAGCCTCCGTGGATGTACTTCTCCAATTGGCGTACATCTTCAAAGAAATACCAACCAGTAAGTAACTACTTTTTAAGAGGAAAATTAAAAACATTCATATTTTTAATTTTCTAACTTAGGAATCATGCTTCAAAAAATAAAAATTGCAGGTTATTGAGGTTATGCTAAACAAATTCCTCCTTTACTTCTAGGAGAAGTTAGGAATATTTTAATAACCTTGTGACCGAACCCCAGAGGTATACAACTGTACAAACAGAACTATGGATAAACCTTAGGATTAATCCAAGAATAAAACCTAAGATTAATTCAAAGATTAATCGTGATATTAACCTCAACCTATACAACTGGCCCTAAAGGCGATGAGCTTTCGGTTATGTAGCGGTTATGAAAAGGGCAACAGCTGATTTAAAAACAAAAATAACCAAGGGTATGAACGCGGTCTTTACCGGTAGTTGGCGTTTAATCGAATATTATTATTTAAAATCAAAGATAATACTAATACGGATAAGATGAACCATTCAATGCTATATTTTTGATACCCCTAATGGACTTTGGCTAACGCGAGCCGATGTCCATCGAGAGATTTTCGCGCTATCCTTGAACGAAAGTTAAACAGTGTTGCCGTCAGGCCTTTACTATTGGCGTGATGAAACGCGACTAGAAAAAACACAATCCGTTTAGCCGCCCGCTTTCGCTACTTCGTGTTCCGAATAAGGTACAAGCGACAGACATTGGCAATGTCGCACGGTTTGTTTCGCTGGGGCAGGGGTTACCGACTTAATTTTATTCGCATTTACGGAAGCATTGATATCTTCGAACTGATTCAAAACGCCCCATTTAAATGAACCATCTATTCGTAGTAGTATTATCTTTGTTAAAATCTAAATACAATATTTTATTAGCCCGTAAACGCACGCTTCTTGACCTACATGCCTTGGAATCATCCGCGTGTAAACACGTCTCCCGTACTGAAAAAGTTTAAAACACGCCCACTTTTTATTGATTTTTCCATTCTATTAGGCTGGATTTAGGGCTAAGTAAGCACCAGAATATAACTATATCAAAAAAAAGTATGATAAACCAAAGTGCAGATCTGATATAATATTATTTTTATTGATATAGCTACGTTCGACCGATGTTAGCGCTGACCCTCGGCCTCGGTCGAACAATAAATCCAGTATTAGTATCAAGAATAGGTCCCCTTAAGAAATGTTGATTTATATGAAGTCACGCCATCTATAGATAAGGCTCCAACTTATTGGGATTATTTATTGGTGACAGTACAGATACCTTGAAGTTTTATGTGCTTAGTTTTCCTCCAAATAAAAAGATATTTGTCTGTTTTTGTGTGTAGCTTATAGTTCGAGTTCCTACGTTTTCATCCGTCCTAAACGACTACATGACATATCGTTGTTTGACAACAAGAAGTTGCTTTTACTGCGAATCGCAAAAAATAAGGTATTTTGGCGATATACCTTGAAATTGGTTTTTTTTTAAAGTTCGAATTCCTTCGTTTAGTGTGTTTTGTACCGTCGTTTATCATTGAGGTATGGTTTCTCATGGCCATGAACATTAAGAAAGATTTCGAATTTGATCTCTAAAATGGTGGAATATGCTTGGCCAAAATTGACCCTAATATTCTTTTTTAGGCTATGAAAATGCCACCAGCGGCAAATGAATCTACCGATAATGGCATTTACGAATATGAAGAAAATTCTTTGTCTATTACTACTGAGGAAATAGAAAATACTGCTGTTGATGATTTCAATGCACCCCCAGAAAATGATTTTTCAGAATATCTGTGGATGGAGAATGAGGAAGAATTTGACAAAGAGGTTTGCTACATCTGTTATATTTTTAACTATTTTAATTTAATTTGTGATTTTTTTAAAGGTCATGCAAAGACTAGAAGAGGAAGCCCTTATGGAAGAATGTATGGCTTTTATGAATGACGAAAGTAATTCATTTCAAAATACAACTCAAGGGTAAGCTTAAAATTATTGATTTTAAAATGTGATTAATATTTATTTGTTCAAATTCAATTTAAAATATGGTAAAGTGAAAGCATTATTTAGTGTAATCAGGAATTATATATTGGGGTAACTATTTGATCATTATTTTAAAGAAATACCTAATTTAAACATCCATATGTGCTAATAGCTCTACAGTTATTTTCTATTTGTTTATCTAGCACTATTTGAGTATACCTCAGCTTATCCACAAATTTTTAAATCTTAGAAGCTATAAATGTTTTAACTAGGGTTGGATAAAATTACATCTCATGTTACATAATTATTTTGTTAGTAGTTGTTTAAGAAAGTGGAATTAAATAGTTGTTATTTGGACATTAACTGATATAATATAAATGGCTAAAAGAACAGAAGACAACATATGGCAGTTTTGTGTTAAAAACAGCACATCTAATTAAATCTGGGTGTAGTGGGAAAGGCAAGAAAAAAATTCAAGAGATAGTTATAAGACCTAAAGCATGAAAACAATTATGCAGAAACATAAAGTTTATATTTTGGACTTCTTTTTAATTTTTTTTAAATATTGCAATTTACTTTTGATTTTTAAAAATATTTTCATATTATGTTGTTATATATGATTTTAATTTTAAAAATCAACTGATTTTAACCTTGACATAAATAAGTTAGTTTAAATCAACTGAATTCTGATTTTAACCTATTGGTATAAACATGAAAATCACTTAATGATCAGTAATAATACAATATTTCTAGAGGTAATCTCCCAAGTCCTTAGATGCATAACTAACTATGTCTGCATCTATTGAACTTATATTCTTACCTAGATAAGGGGTGGCAGGTAAATATTAAGATAGTAGGTATCACTTTGCATGCTTAAAAGCAGCAATATACAAAGGGCTAAATCATAATAATCTGTTATTATTAAAAAACTATGATTTTTTAGATAATTTAGAAATAATATGGTAATAGTTTAGAATTGTGGCTACACCTATTTTTAGCCATAAAAAATCGAAAAATGGAGATATTGACTTTTTTTTTTTTCATTTTGTTCTATTTTTACGGCGGATTTACGAATCCCTTATAAATTCCAAAAAGAAGATTTTTTTGGTGTTAATCTTTATTTTGAAAATAACAAAAAAAAATGCTATTTTTTAAGTTTTTCCTCAATAATGCATCCATTTAAGTTTAGCAATTTCTAGTAATTTGTTTTATATTTTACGTGTAAAGACAAAAAAATCAAAAATATAAATTTCGGAATTTTTAATTTTTTTATTTAAAAAATTTTTTTCATCGAAACATTGACTTTTTTTAAATTAATCATCAAAAAAGTGGAGCCACACATCTAAACAATTACCAATAATATCTTGTTATATCACCATAAATCTTCCTAAATCTAAAAAGTTCCAGCCCTTATTTTTTAAGAACACTGAGCCATTTAACAGTTAAAAAATTAGTAAATTAAAAAATGACAAATTAAATTGGAAAACATAAATAAAGCAAAATATTGTTTTGATAATAATTGTTTCACTTTCTCCACTTAGAAATTTATTGGACAATAAGTACTAATTAAAAAAAAAAATGTTAGAGGCATTAGCCTGAAACTTCTCTTGCCTTTAGCAGCCTAACAGCCTAAATATTTTTTTCAAGTGCTTTCTTTGTACATGGTTAGTCAAATAAACATTTAATTTTGACTTTAGTGCAAGGCCAGTCTGTATGCAATATTTCATCATCATCAGTTAGAAGTTAAAAATCAAAGAATACAATTTGTTTTTTAAATCTTAATAAATGTAAAATAAACACCTTTTTAGTAAAGCAGCTTGTGTTAAAGTGTTATGCTAGGCACACACACTGAAAAAATCCCCAGAGAAAAAAACTGCGCAGGTCGGACCGGCGGCTTGAACAGTTCGGAGAAAAAATTGATGAGGGACGTTTAGGTTTTATTCTTTATTTATCATAATCAGTGAATGAAACAAAATAATTGGATAATATTAAATTTGGAATATCAACACATCCCTGTTCTTATGACCGCAATTTTTCGTTAGTTAATCGGTCTTAGATTTTTTTTATTTCCAAAAAATTAAACACCAAATAAAATTACCCAGCCCTCCCCTAAAAACTTTATTTGTTTACAATTTTTGTTTTCTGCGTACTACATTAAATACTCTTGGCATTGTAGAGTTTAAGCAGATACATATCTAAAAATAAAAACAAATAAATAATACTGTTTTTTCGAGATAATACAGATAAAAAAATATTTTAAAAACAGGATAATGTTGTTTAAGTTTACAAATAGACATCAAAATATTTTGTTCAGTATCTTGAACTTAAAAACACCTTGGCTGCAAATCCTTCTGGTTTTTGATAAGTAAGAGTCTACATATGATTGATATAAATCTACCTATACAGGGTCCTGCAGCTCACCTCCCGTCTTATGTAGCTTATGTATTACAATGTAAAATTTTCATATTTTGCAGACGTTACCTTTAACCTACGGTGCATTTCAGGAAAATAATTTTGGTTATACAGGGTGTCACAAAAAAGTGTGACGTTACGATGGTGCATTTTTTAAAATGGAACACTGTGTATTTATTTGTATATTTAGGTACCTCCTGTGGTTATTTATATTCCTCCAAAATTTTGTCAACATCGGTTAAGTAATTTCAGAGAAAAAAATATATAAAAAAAACTGTTTTGTACCATTGAATTTAAAAATGAATAAAAATACCAATAGTGCTTGATTATTAGAATTAAACAAGGAACTAATTAAGTAACGTAATATTAGTCGATTAGGTCATGTTTGGTTAATTCGAACTGTACAGGGTGTCCAAAATTTAGTGTCATACTCTTTAAATTTTAAAGCACTTTATTTTTCTTCTTTTAAATATGAGCCCCTGTATATTTTTAGGTCGTTAGATGCAGAATTAAAAAACAAGCATTTTTCTAATTATAACCCTATCGAAATTCCTAACACATTAAAAGTTATTCGTTGAAAACTCATTTTGGCATGTATTTTAATAGTAATATCATTAAATAAAACTGATAGGTGGCTATGAAAAACAATTTATTGACATTGGAGTTTATTTAACTCACAAAATCGTATTTTGACGTATTATAAAATTCGAGTAAATTATTATTATTTATTAATTAAATTAAATTAATTTAAGCAAAACCTTTAAATGTTAAATAACTATCAATTTTTATACTTTCGGCTAATTTTTAGGTAAATTAAACCAATTTCTAGGTAATAATCAACGTTATAAGAAAACTCTTATGTCAATAAATTGTTTTTCATAGCCACCTATCAGTTTTATTCAATGATATTACTATTAAAAGACATGCCAAAATGAGTTTTCAACGAATAACTTTTAATGTGTTAGGAATTTCGATAGGGTTATAATTAGAAAAATGTTTGTTTTTTAATTCCGCATCTAATGACCTAAAAATATACAGGGGCTCATATTTAAAATAAGAAAAATAAAGTGCTTTAAAATTTAAAGAGTATGACACTAAATTTTGGACACCCTGTACAGTTCGAATTAACCAAACATGACCTAATCGACTAACATTACGTTACTTAATAAGTTCCTTGTTTAATTCTATTAATCAAGCACTATTGGTATTTTTATTCATTTTTAAATTCAATGGTGCAAAACAGTTTTTATTTTTTTATATTTTATTTTTTTTTCTCTGAAATTACTTAACCGATGTTGACAAAATTTTGGAGGAATATGAATAACCACAGGAGGTACCTAAATATACACAAAAATAAACAGTGTTCCATTTAAAAAAATGCACCATCGTGACGTCACACTTTTTTGTGACACCCTGTATAACCAAAATTATTTTCCTGAAATGCACCGTAGGTTAAAGGTAACGTCTGCAAAATATGAAAATTTTATAGTGAATAATAAATGAGCTACATAAGACGGGAGGTCAGCTGCAGGACCCTGTATAGGGTGTCTAAAAAATATGTGGTTAAAAGATGGTTGTTGTCAGAATGTCTCGATCCAAGCCAACTATCTGAAATCGCAAGGTTATTCATAAGAGAATTTCTAGCAAAAGGCTCATCAGCCTAAAAATGTTTAAAAAAAATCCAAATAATAAATACATGCAGTTACCGGATAAAAATATCTAGGTTGTCAAAATGTTGATTATTTTGAAAATCTGAAGAAAAGTTTACTGATTACCTTACTTTTATAAACCTGCAGTTTTTTATAGTGTTTAACCATATTAAAAAAAAAAACTTAAATCCAGTTAGCACCTTTTTAAAAAATTTAGAAAAAGACATTATTTCTTGTGACCCCATCAGCTAATCAAATATAATTACGTTGACTTATTTTGACGTCAGAAGTTTGTTATACTCATGTTAAGACTGCACCTTACCAATGACCTTTTCAATGAATTTCCACAGTAATGGAAAAACTACAAAAGATCTGATGGCACATTCTCAAGTTCGATTTTCGAAACAACTGTAAAGATGAAAACGGCTAACTTGCCTCGTCTTGGAGATACGGTATGTTTTTCAAATTTTGGCGATTTCAGCACACCTTTGTATCTCGGTTGTTAGTAAGGATAGAATCAAACAGTAAAAATTGAGTTTGTGTAGAATTTTACGTAGAATCCAGTGACTTACTCATTTTTTATCGATTACAGTTTTAAAAATATAATGCAAGTTGCTTTTTTTAATCGGACACCCTGTATATTATTTTGCTATTCCATTCACAAATAAATTACATCATTATTGACACTACACACTCTATATTTATTTAAAAAAAATAGTTATTTATGGGAAAAAAACGAAATATGTGGAAAAAAAAGACATCAAGAACATGAACATAGTATTTAAATTTTACACTTCTTGTATACAATTTTATCATTTATTTATTTATTTTTTTATTATTTTTTTAACGATTCATAGGCCACTAGGTTTTCTTCTAATCTTTTAAAAGTATTAATGCTTAGTTGCCTTCTTCTTCGATATCTAGCGAAATATACTTGTAAAGTATGAGTAAAGGGTTTTCAAACCCATTTAAATTAAGATTTAAAAACACAAAAAGCTGTGTCATTCTTGTTTCTTGCCTAAATATTATACAAAATATTATAGTGATCCTTTGTTTCTAAGTCAACTTGCATTCTGTTAAAAAAAATGTGTATACTTAGTTAATTGAAATTAAGAATAAATAAATAATGAGCAATAAGGTAATAATTTAAAAATAATATTTATTATTTTTATACTTGGTGTGCAAAATTTAAGGTTTTTTCTTTTTTAACAAATGAACAATTTCTTGAAAAAAAATATATAAAGTGTGCGGTATCAATAGATGGGTAATTTTATTCGAAAACAAATAGTTAAATAATATACGGGGTATCTCATTTAAAAAAAAGGCAATTTTGGGTTACATCTTTAAAACCGTATCTGATAAAAAATAATTAAGTATGCCACTGAATTTTACGTAAAATCCTACATAAATATGACATTAACAATTTTTTTCTATGTTTACTTACAACCGAGAGACAGAGGTTTACTGAAATCGTCAAACTTTGAAAAACCCCTGTATCTCTGAGACGAATCTAGTTAGCCGCGATCTTTTTTTACCGTTGCAGTTGCAGTACCGTTTACCGTGCTCTCAGATTTGCTCTATATCTTATACTTTTCCCAATACCCGGAAATCCATTGAAAATGCGCCACCCTGTACATATGTTCAGTGTTTTGGTTATAAATGTTTTTTTTTGTTAAATTTTTACGACAGTCTATAAACGCTTGAATAAAGTTAACGTACGACTTACACATTTTCGTCAAGTGCCGAAATAAGCAATTACATTTAACGTTATGTTATCTTTAAAACAACGCGGTAGTGCGACCACCAGGGGCGTATATTTGGGGGAGAGGGCCCAGGCCCCCCACTTTTTGAAAAAAATTAAATAGTTTTAAAAAAAATCCCATATTCTTTAAATTCTTAAATTAAACAGTTGGGGCCCAGTATACGCCACTGGCGTATACTGGGCCCAGTATACGCCTTTACTACCCTACCTACCTTTACTACCTTACAAAGTAAGGTAGTAAAGGTGGTTACCCCAGTAACCACCTTTACTACCTTACTTTGTTAAGTAAAAAAATCTTATTTTTTTATTGAAAACTTTTAAAGCCCAACTCTTTTTCGTATATATAAGCTCTAAACTTTCATAATGAGTGTTTTTTTGCTTGTTATTTAAATAAACAAATCTGAATGTGTTTCGGTATAATTATAACAGCAGATCTTTGTAGCGTTTTTAAAAATTAATTTAAGTTAAAAGAATAAAGATGGATTTGTTCAAAATTAAATCTTGGTGAATCTGCTAGAGTTCGAAAATGCGTTAGATCCAATCAGGGTGTTGGTTTAGTTTTAAAACCTCTCACCCCGCGCGTTTTTCAATAGAACATAACCATTGGACCTAACAATACTGAAGGACGAGAACCTAAGGACCAAAGTGGAACTCACCCTGCCATTTGGTAGTGCCAGTAAAGTGTTTTTGGCGTTTTAGGGTGATTAGTTTTCACACATGGATACTTTGTCTTATAGAGGTCAAAAATAAATATTTTGTGGGACAGTTAGGGCTTTGGCAGAAACCGAGTATACCTACCTGGTAGTTTGTGAAATAAAATGTAGGATTTTATGTAAACATCTGGATGGTTTTCTGTGGTGTAGAGCCAAACGATGGAATCATGCCTGGAATGTGCTGGAATTGGAGGTCTGATGGAAGCCAGAGTCATTTAAATAGAACAAGGAAGCGAGGGATTGTATCTGGTGTTAGTTTTTGGATCCATTTACGAAAACGGCCTCGTGAAATCTAATTTAAAAAACTGCATCGTCCTTTTATAGCTATGCCATTAATTTAAGGGCATAAAATCTATTAGTATAAAATAAAAATCAAATAACCTTTGTTTTTCTTGCGTGACAATTTATATCTATACCACCTATCAAAAGTAATTTTAATGCTGAGAAGGTAAAAGAGGTCAATACCTTTCCATACTTATTTAATTTAATTTACCAATTCAATGCCATTAAACTTTGATTGCATTTTACCTTGCTTTTTAACTTTTTGTATTACCTTTGTTTGTACACTACGTGTTAAAATAATATTTTTTATGAACTGTACCATTGTCTTCATAAAAATATTCGCCTACTTCTCATAATAGATTATTATTTTTTCATCTTAAATTTAAATTTAATGCTTTTACAGACAACTTTGTAAAGTTGTTTTTGTACAGTAAATAATGTATTTTCTTTCTAATTTATTTTTTATACTGTAAAATGTCAATATACTTATTTTAAGAACTATTTATATAATGCGTACCTGCTTTGGATCAGTGTGGGCTGTACCAGGTAGCAAGAATTCAAAGGGTTTATATAAAACAGTGATTCGCAAGAAAGAGGCCAATACACCAGTGTGTGATTCTTTTAATAAAGGGAAAAACTGGGCGATAAGACTATTTTGTGGATCTACTTTTTTTTATAAACGAATTAACACCAACATATGAAATAATAATAATTATTAAATTTATGCCTTTTTTTGCTATTTAGGTCTATATATGTCCTCTAAATGTGTATATCCACAATCATTGTCGAAAGCAACTTGCAAAAATAATCGCGTTAGCAGCACAACCCGACTGCGAACGATTAATTGCTTCAGTGCAAAGCTTTTGGTTATAAATTAAATGCCTAAATTGTATTCTGAATTATTTTTCTATTATTTAAGAGGGATCTCAGTGCAGTCTTAAATCTTTAAAGAAAAAAAAAAGACAACCTACAGGTCACTGAACGCGGTTATTACTTAGATCGAAACCAAACATTAAAAAAAAGTTGATAAGGTCCAGCCATTTCTTTACACTAATTTCAGTAGGGGTACGACATACACTTTATTTTTCATCTAAATTAAATTACACGAGTAACTTGTCTTGTTAATAACCACGTAATGTAGTTTACTTTTTTTAACAACAGACTTATTATGTTAAAAGTCTGGCTGGTAAAATTACATGCTCTATACGGAAATTATAGTAGGCGAGTGAAAAATACATTTACGGGTTAATGGGCCAAAACATGTTGGATTATTGGACACACTGGATAACAAAACGCGGGTTGGCGGGTCTCCACCGTCGATATTTTTGGGTGCTAACTACTCCATCAGACGTAAAACAAGTTTTATCAAAAAAAAATCTGTAAAGATACAAGTCATCTGTATGCATACCTTGATACCAAGCTCGAAAATCAAAGTCTCCAGGTATAAATCTGTGAACAAAAATAGGTTTATAGGAATAAAAATAATCTGCGTTAAAAACTTTTCCAGGAGTGGATTTACAGTCAGAGCGTGTTTCATGTGCAAGAAGTACTTTTTTATATTTCCTAAGGAACTCTTGGGATTCCGGTAACATTTTTTTTTATTATTATCTTCGAGCTGAACTTGATTTTTTATTAAATCTGTTTTCTGTGCTTTTAAATCTTGCTATGATGTGTCCAACAGTTTGGCGAGATACAGATATTTCTGGGTGCCCTCTCATGGAAAATCTTTACCTAAACTTTTGTATTTGTCTCTCATGATTAAAACAATTTCAATTTGTTCCATGGTCATAGTTTTAAGGGCATAATAAATCAAAATTGTAAATAAATAAAGTAATGTTGTAACTGTATTTATAAAACAAAATAATGCCATCGTCCATGTCAGTTATTATTGGCATTGGGATTACCTCCAGAAAAGATGACTTTTTATTAATTTGTAAAAAAATATAAAAATTTAAAATATGATTTTTTGTAGGTAGCTGTGATTTCCTAATTTAACGATTCTAAAGAATTCATTTAAATAACTTTCATTTAACCTTGCCTATTTCGCAAGGTTAAATGGTACTTTATTTTTTGGTAAATTTTACGTTTTGCCGCTACCCTGTATACTGCTGGTGTTTCTATACTTTTTCGGTAGATATTTTTAATTTAATACTGCTTTTGCCTCGTTGAAACATCGCTTCCCGTGAGATCAGCTAAGTTAAGCGACACAGGGCACGATTAATAATTGGATCGATGTGTTTCAAAACCCACGTTAAACAGTAGTTCCTGTCTGGATGACATTACCTAGACGATAATGGGGGTAGTTCAGAGGTGGTAGTTATTTATATAAGGTCCGTGGTGGCACTATCGCGTTGTTTAAGTGCCGTAAAAAGCAATATCTACATGTTTCGGTGCTTGGACGGCGTTGATAAAATGGGTTAAACATCTAAAAACCCGGCACCCACGGTACCTAGTACTTAGGCTCCATATAAGTTTTCGTGGGCTCCCATAAAGATAAATAAAAAATAAATAAATAAAATATGCGGTTTTTTACATTAAAGTGATTTTATTTTCACTCTCAGTAAAAACTTTCTAGTTAAAAACAAATACTAGTTAATTAACTGTTAATAATTTTGTAAAAAAATAAATAATTTTAACTAAGCAGTGAATTCTTTAAAGGGTTCCGGCAGTCCAGGCAGTCGCAAACTCGAAGCTTAATCCTGAAGCAGCGGAGTTTGTTCCTTCAAGCGCAAGGGAACCCCCTTCGCAAGAAATCCCAGTATCGTCTAACTCTCCTTAAATGTTTTGGTGTCATCGTCGATGTAAATAATTGTTCAGTTGACAAATGATTTGAATATGTTGCAATTATTATTTATAAAGGGTTATTTTATGTCAAAGTAACACATTTTTTATTATAAAAATGTATCCCATATTTCGCTATATTACTCAGATGTTAGCGTGTTACAGTAATTCTTATATATGCCAAAAAACAATGCATTACTTGATTTATGACAAAAACACCTAAGGACTTAAATATTCTCTTACTACCTGTGGTTCCTTTAAGCATTTCAGCTTAATGTCAGGCTGTTTGAAAACATTAAAGTTAAAAGTATATTCTAGTCATTGGGGCTTAAAGTGGAATTATTGCTTTTTAATAATTTAAAGGGCCAAGAAAGAAAATAGAGTTCTAAACATGTGATAAGTTTTGGGACATACGGTATTATGTACTCTACAATGTTTATTTAACATTGTACCAATTTGCGTATTCCACTTTTCTATGTATTTCATAACAAGGCAGGATTTAAATACGTTTTAGGTCGAAATGTAAAATACATTTTTACTTCCCAAATTTAAATAAGCGCATCACGTCAAAATGGTAAATAAACCTTGATTATTACGCCTAAGTTATTTATAATCTCTTGAAAAAAACCTCCATAAATAGTTCAACGTTTTATTGATTTCTTCAAGATCCCAACAAACACGTTTACTTTTTTCAGGTACCTGCTTTTCGCGATTTTTACACAGCTTTTTCAGTTTATATAAGATGGTTTCTATAACATCATTCAACAACTCAAAGTGCAACTCGGGTATATAGAAAAAATAAAAAAGTAGATTATCATTGGAAAAAACTTTATTTTAAATCATACACAAAAGGTACAAATAACAAAAAAAAAAGATACCTTTCCGTAGTGACTTTTTTCATTTCATTGTTTTTTTAAGGTATTGGAAGATTGGGTACCTACATACGTGCTCTTTGCAACCCTATCAGCCTATAATTTTTCATGCGTGTTTGAATCACAAGGTAATAAAATATACCAAAAATGCAACAAACTAATAATGACAGACGAACGAAGATTTATCAGCCTCTTTTGACCGATAACATTCACAAAATATATCTCATACGCATTTAAGTACAATTTTTTTTACAAGATAATACCTACAATATGTAAAAAGTGATTACTCTTATATCTTATATAAACATGCAGAGTTTAATGGCGATTTCAGTTTATTTGAGTTTATCGGCACTCTGGCAGCGCAGTTCGAGCAAGGATGACGCCCTGCGCTGGTGCGTGTCGAATGACTGGCATCTGGTCCAGTGCAAACATTTAAATTAAATCGTGACCAATTAAGTACTGTCAAATGTTCGAAAAAATCAATTCTTAATAACTTCTTCATTTATTTGTATGTGTAACTACTAACTTTTTAATCTTTTTACACTTTTTCATATGGAGGTGGAAAGTATTTAATAAAGAGCAAAAAATTATGGGACATTCTAATTTTTTATACAGCAAATCCATTCTGTTTAAATTGTTAGCAAAATATTACATACCTAACCATTTAATAAAAAATATTATCAAGGTTTCATAAATTTTTACTTTTTTCATAAAATAACGGTTTATTAAAATATTTAAGGCCATTTTAATTTTATTTTTAAATAATTATGGTTGTAGAATGGTAAGCAGACACGACTGATATTTAACATTCTGTTACCACAATTATTTTAAAATTAATATATCCTAACGTACTCTCAAAATTGACCATTAATTCATGAGGAAAGTAAAAATTAATCAAAATCCTAAATAGAACTTGACCAGTATTTTTCATTATAAGGTTACTTTCTGTTGACAAAAATTTTAAAACCACTGGTTTATTGCATAGAAAAGTAGAATGGTCTCCATATTAACCTTTAATTTTTATTTCATCAACTGGGATTACTACCATTGCATACTTTACTCAGATTGTTATTTTATGTATATTTGAAAACAATTCTTTCAGGAAATTAAATTATTTGGTTAATTTGGGTTATTTGGAACCGTTGCACTACGTTTGAATGTAGTGCTGAAAAGTTCGCACTCTGTCAATTTCTGGGGCCAACTTTTGTCAAACCGAAAATAAAAATATCGGTGCAGTGTATAGCCAGTTCGAACTTCGTGCGCAAGCGGTGCAAAAATACTATTAAACTGAAATAAGAAACGTCTTATGGTATATCATACAGAGTTGATTAAAAGCGACGGGCTTTTATGTTTAATTACAAAAAATGAAATAATGGAAATTGGATAGAGCACCAAACATCTACTGAAATTAATGGTTTTTAAGAACCGAATAGCATGTCAGTGTCTTTATTATTCCCATAAAGTAACATCTCTTTATTTATTTTTTCAAAAAAATTAGCCTCTTTAAAATAAATTCGCAACAGTCGCATAGACATTGCTTAACTGAATAAAAGTGTATCGCCAATTATAATTTTGGAGTTGTGCCATTTAAAATATTTTAATAAGATAAGTCGTAAAAAATAGTGGAACATTATTGGGCAGGCGTAAATATAAAAAAGAGAAAAATTTAAAAAACACACTGGTTAAAATGTAAATACATCATAGTGACATGTTAAATTTTTAATTATAAAGCAAAGCAACGAGTTCTGCTTGCACTTTTAACTACATACATACAGGGAGCCAAACAAGAGCGCTTGTAGGTGAGATCAGAATACTGCGCGGTTTTGTAAATTTATTTTCTTCAGGTCTTCATCGTGAAGATGGATTTTCATAAATAATTTTTGAACAACCAAGGTGTATTTTAAAGCAGTATCTTAAAATCGCTAATATTTACGGATCGAGGACGGTACTAGATCAAACATACAAAACAGGCATTCAGGGTAAGAACAGTTAAAAATGTGATTTTCTTGATCTTCAATAAGTCATAGTTCGTTAACAGTGTTTTTTTATAATTAAATGTATTCAGTAACTTTGTCTCGAAAATCATTAATATTAGCATTGTGGACAAGGACTTCTTTCATTTTTGTAAAGGTTTGTATAACATTATACAGGGTGTACAAAATAATGTTTTGTTTGTTTAAACTACTTCGCCTCTGTATCTGTAAATAAACTACAAGGTACTGTTTTAAAAGGACTTATGTAGTATGCATTATATTTGCACACTATTGACATCCTCTTGGTGGTTGAAAAAAATAAAAACGAGGGTATATCCTTAGTTTAAGTGTATAAAAAGCAAGTTTACCTAAAATTAAAAACTTTATATCAGAAGCCAGAATTGTATTAAATTTACTTAAATAAAAGAAAAAAGAAGAGCAAAAAAACGTTTTATATACAGGGTGATTCATGAGGAAATGTCAATACTTCAGGTACGTACTCAGGGACCAAAAATAAACATAAAAGTCTATACAAATATGGGTCCGCAAGTTTTTTTATTTTTTTTATGTTTTGCTAAACATAATTTAAGAACAATTTTATTGAAAATTTAAATACATATTGTTTAATTATACATTTTGTTTTTTTTTTATATATTACTATAATAAAATCAGATGCGTGTCATGCATGGTATTTTTTTTAATCCAAATATCTCGAAAACGGTTGCTCATATCGACTTTTAACGGGTATACCTTTTTGACGTAAAAATGACGAAACAGTTATTTAATTTACTTTAAAATGTAATACAGTGCCGTACCAAAAGTTGTGATTGTTCAAAGTAGTAAAAGAGACGTGTTTGTGGCACTCCCTAGAAGTCAGAGCCGTACTAAGATCAGATTCGAATCCGTCATACCAAAAAAACCCCGGATACCAAATTTTACTCCAATAATTACATTATCACAGATTTTATTAAAAAAATAGAAAAATTAAATAAAAACTTTATCACCCTGTATTTCGGAAACGAAGGCCTTGCGGACCCATATTTGTATAGACTTTTAGGTTTATTTTTGGACCCTGACTACGTACCTGAAGTATTGACATTTCCTCATGAATCACCCTGTATAATAAATTTTCAAGGAAATCCTATTCATAGAATACCGACCTCATCTACATGCTTTCAAAAATTTTGGGATATACTTATTGTACTTCTTGTTGTTTATGTATGTGTAAAAATCACTTGGTTGTACTTTGTGTTAAGAGAAATGACTACTTACTTACCTGACTACTTATTTTTTTATTTGCGTTTCTAGATTGATGACCTATTAAGTTCAATCGCCACTATGAAATAATATTTATGGGGCATGTGTTATTTTATAATTACTTTTAAATAAAGCACTTTGTGTTAGCTTATTAAATATTTTATGTGTTAACTTGACATAAAATAACTAGACTAGAAAAGTTTTTTTTTACAATTTACACCTTTCTTTTTTTATTGTTTTTCTTTTGGCCCTATTTTTTTACTAAATAGGGCTTTGTGATCTACTAAAGTCACTGACGTATTTTTATCCAAAAATAAAAATTGAATCTCATTTGTTGTTATGCGCTCGATGTTTCTTTCAGAATAAAATATTCAAAACAAATCAACATTATTATAAAATCATTAAAAAATTTAAAGTTTGCGTGTTTGATAAATATATTATAAAATAGTTTAATGCAAATTAGTAAATAAATATATAAATGTGTTTTTGGATAAAACTATGTTGCCTAATTTAAATATTTTCCATTTGTTAATTTTACTATTTAAAATTATTAATTTCGTTTATTGTAATTATTTTTTCTTAAGCAAAATCAGCTGAGTGTAAATTTTATTTAAATCAATTTTAGTCAGACTGTAATTAGGTATTGTTTTATGTCACAGAATAATTTAACCTCCAGTTCTATTGTAAATTATTATTTGAGATTATTTCATATATTTTTGTATACATTTTTAACATTTAAATATGACTTCTGATGGTAATACAGTTGTGTGGAGCTTAATGTTTTAAAGTAAAAGACAAAGATATATGTTAGCAAACATTTCTGTATCATAATTACCCAAGGCAGCATTCAAGTTCCATTTTTTTTGTTATATTACGGTGTACTATTCATAATAGTCTATATGGTACAATTTTAGATTGATTTTAATTTTCATTTGGCTGTGAAGTTTATATTAACTACGCACACTACTTTTTCAGGTTAATTGTTCTCCCGAGTAAAACACACTTCATAGCAAATGTATATCACAAATCTTTAAAATATTTATTTGTAAGACAGTAAGGTTATTAAATACTTAAAAAACAAAAATAAATTTTTGGTTAAAAAAATCAGACGTAACATTTTTGAGGCAGGGCATACAGTTTAACCGGTTGTTTGATCTTGGTTATTGGCTTTCAATTGTTTCTATTTGCTTTTTATTTACCTTAAAGTAATAATAAAGCAAAAATTTAAATCTATAAATCTTGATTCCTAGTTTTTGGATTCTTCATCCATTTTTATGATTGTTGCTACTGCCTTGAAGGTAGACAAATTGGTAACTTATATTTAAGGTCTGTTTGTTATCAAGTACAGTGTAGAACAGAGTAGGAAAGTGTAGGACTAAAAAGTGGAACTAAGTGTATATAAGTTCCGTATTTGATTTTTATACCCCACGCGTTTTAGACTTATTTCAGAAATTTAGAAATGGCTTTATGGTTATTTTTATAAACAAACAAATTCAAGTCTTGTAGTAAAAATGAATCTAAATTAACTACTGCGAGATTTAAAGTAATTAAGTGAAAACTAATTTACACCAGAATTCATACCAAACACCTTGTCTTAAATTACACTAACGATAACAGACGGTTTATTCACAAAAAAGTATAAAATAGTGTACACTATTTCTGGATAACAACCAGACCTTTAACCTTTTTTAAGTTTTCGTTTGTTAAAAATGCGCTGTGTTTTGGAACCATACCAACCGTTTTCGGTAATTTCAGTTTCGTTGCACTAAAAAACATTAATTTCAATCAGCTCATATCAGTGGCAGATGTAGAATTTTTAACTAAAAGACATGGGACCCACACCAAATATATACCAAATGATTTTGGCCTCAAGAAGAACACTTCGGTATAAAAAGTTTTCATTTTGGAATATGCGAAAAAAAGTTGATTTTTTTTGGTGCCTCACCAGGGAAAAATTGTCCTTTCAATAGCAAATCCTCTTTTTATTTTTTGTTAATTTAATCAAATTTTATCGTCAAATCCAAATTTCGCAAAAATATCTACATTGTTATTAAAATTAGAGATATCTGAAATATTTGCATAAAAAAATTGTTGACTGAAAAAAACAGATAATTTTGCAGAATCTACGATTTGAAGATAAAATTTGATCAAATTTACGAAAATAATACAAATAAAGGGTTTGCTTGTTAAACTTGGACTTTTCTGGTATATTTGGTGTGGGTCCTAGGTCTCACTTTTTAGAAATTAAAATTTTGAAATTCCTAGGTCCGTCACTGGCTTTTATTATCTTTTAGAACTAGTCATACAGGTTTTTTAATGATTATGACCTCTAACCGCCGACCTAACTTTTTTTTATCAGTATAGCAAGCACCCTAAATTTTTTTTTACCTAATCTTGTTTCAAAGCGTTTCCATTTTGAAACCTTTTGAACCAGCTTACATTGAAATAAGTATCGCATTTAACCAACTTAAAACAATCATAGTATTGACCTATTGAATGCAATTTTATTATACATTTGCTGTGAAGTGTTAATTATAAGGTGCACCAATTGTAAGATCCTGATAATCTGTAGAAGATACATGTTTAGGTGGAAAACCTAAATTTGCATCTAAGGAAAAAAACTCTTTGACCTGGCTGTAACATGTAAGACAATTATAGTCAGAATGTCAAGATCTTATTATTGATTATTCAGTAATTTTGTATTTTAAAGTATAGTTATTGTTTTACCGCCAAATTGAAAAATTTCGTCTTAAAAACCCACTTTACACAAGAACTTTTTAAACTTATACATTTTTAGGAGAATCCTTGGACTCCTCGTGGTTTAAGGATAGATAATCAAGATTTATAAGTTGCAAGTGTTTTGTTTTTATTTGGATTGAGAATTCTTTAAATAAGGAAATTATCTCTTGGTGTAACTACATAAAAAGTACGTATAATGTAAGTCTAGCAAACATTTTAAATATTTTAGGGTTAAATTATTTGTGATTTAATGTTAAATTTACCCGGTAAAAAAATTACTTGGTATTAAAATTTCCTCCACAATCTACACACTATGTGTGATATCAACGGCTGTGGCGGAACAAAAAAAAATCCAAAAACTGGCTTTAGGTTTGGCTCTCTTGAGGACCGGATTATTAATTGGTGCAAAGACAAAGAAATATTAATTTATATTGTATAAAATGAAAAAAAAAGTATATAAATAAGTAAATAAGGATCGTGTTTTATTTCTGTAACTCCCTTAGATCAATATTAACTTTCTTTTGTTTTGGCATGGTTTGAAATATCGCGTTAAATATCCGATGGTCTCTGGATTCAATCTATTGTGTTCTAATCGAGTCGCTTTGACCGAACAAGTTGCTTTTAAAGTGCCCCTGAGCAGAATAAAATAGTTCCTAAACTTTTATTTTTTTTTATCAAAGCTACCAATTTTTGATTTCGGCTTTTGTAAAACATTTTAGTCATATTACTAGGAAATAGTAGAAGTAATAATTAGCTTAGGTTTCACGTAAAAGAACAAAACATTGACCGCTGGTTCGGTTTAGTTCATTGCATGTTTGTCTTTTATTTTAACGATAGTTGTTACATTTAAAAATAAAAGACGTTTTTTGTTAATACTCCTGTAATCTTTTATTGGACGTAATGTAAACAGTCGTGCTACAAAATGAACTGGTTCGCAATTTTGTAGTGCAGTATCTGCTAATTTATAATAAAGTAAACAGACTTTTTTATGTTATCGGTTTTGGTTTGGCGAAATCAGCTCGATTCAGAGAGCAGCTAGTTACAGATTAGGCAACCCTGTATAGGACCAGGTAGGGTACAATGTATAATATTTCAGTAAAAATTGCATTACCAACGGTTTTACAATGGAACACACACCAGCTCTACCAACTCTATTATTAAAATCTTTTTTACACATGCTGCATTAAAAAAAAAACAATCAAAATCGTGTTTTAGTGGCAAACAATTCAGTAGAAATTTGAACTTGTTACTGAATCTGATTTTTGAATCACTGCACATGTAGCACGGTGTGTGTAATACATGCACAACAATCTGTCATGTGCAAGAGTATTCAAATTTGAATCAACTAGGCCCAACATGCTTTGGTTTTAACTTACCTATAAGGCTTCTACCAAATTTATCTGCTGTATTAACCATTTCCCATCAGACAATTCCCACACTGACTTTCTCTCATCGAAGTTTGAGATTGTTATTTTCCTGTCCCCCTTTGCTGGAACTCTTCACTCAGTACGCCGCCCATTCTCCTGATTTAAAGTAGGTGAAAACGTCACCGAAAGGAGTTTTCTTAATGTCGGCCAAAGAAAGCCAATACTCGCCCAGCATCGATCTTCTCTTGGACGAGAGTGCAGGGCAGTCACAAAAGATGTGCTCCACCGTCTCGTCGTCCTGTTCACAACCTCTACACAGAGGTGTGTCATTAATACCCATTCTAAAGAGGTATTTTCGTAGTTGACAATGTCCAGTAAGAACGCCCGTGATTAGACGAAGGCTCGCCCTAGGCATTGCCAAATAATGTTTAGCTGTATCTCTGTCAGGATAGTTAAGTAACTCCCTGAAAAATTTACAGTTTACTGTTTCATCCCATCGTGTTGGTAAACTGCTGATGAGAGTGTCTTGATTATCGTAGACCCTGTCAGACCTACGAAAGGTTCCCTTACACTCGCTTATTATTATTTAAATTAATTGATATTTCAATCAAAAGGGTTAGGCGTGTTGTTAAATTCATCAGATGGTTTAGCGCTAAAAATATATCGTGACGTCACACTAGGTTTCCGCTAGTTTTATCCTTGTCCATATACTACTAAAACAACGGCCATCTTTCTTTAGCGCTTTTCCATCAATTAATTTAAAAACGGCTTGATGAAACAGCGATTAGTGCGCACGATTTATCGATGAATTTAACAACACGCCTCTTTAATAAAATACGCAATTGATTGTATAATTTCATTTTATTTAGTAAAAATGGACAATTACTTGCAATAGACTAATTCTATTATGAATAAATACAGTAGAAAAAAGTAACTTAGGTAACAGTTTCAACACCAGGTGAAAGGTAGTCAAAAAAAAGTTACAAAAATTTTGGTGTGTTTAAAGTGCATGTTCTGAGTATATGAATTTTCGTAATAAATCAAAATTGAATACTTATTGTAATTAGGATGAAGCTTGCTTCATTTCTTCTTTTTTCTTTTGTTTTTCCCTCATCACTTCAGCATCTCTAAGAAAAAAGAAAAATATGAGTATGGTAAGAAGTTTTTTCTGGATAACTGTGCAGGCCGTGAACTTATTTTATGCCAAGATCTATACTTGAAATCTTTAATTTTTATTTTTTTTAGTGTTGAAAATTCTTGTTGGTACTCCCCTACCCGCCTTAATGGGAAGTACTACGTAAGGAAGGTAATCAAATTTATAAAAATATGTAATCATAACAAATGCAAAACTATGTTTTTAAAAAGTTTACAAAAGTTTGCATTTTATAATAAGTAAATTAAATATAAGGTTTTAGATTTGTCACTTATGCATTAAAATACATGGACAAAACTAAAATGAATATAAAAAGAATAAAATATATCTAAGTACATATAACGCTAAAAAACGGCTATAGTGGTTACTTAGATACTTTATAAACTTCCTCAAAGGACTTACTAGCAATTACTCTTTAGCAGGATCTGCTTTATTTTGGCTTTAAAGAGTTTTAATGGTACATTTTAGTATGTTAACTTTTTAGAAATACCAAAACCACAAAAATTGTAGATTTTGTTAATCTGCTGATGATTTTTTTTATAAAAATAAAATTTACCCCAATTTCCTCTCCCTTCCTAAATCCGCACTCTCATGAACAGTAAGACAAGGTTAAAATAAACCAGAAATAATAATACATGCATTACAACTTAAAACACATTATTACAGTGTTTTCATAAATACACTAGAAAATTATAAAACTTAGTTCTGTTCTGTAACTATATGTTCTTCCATTTAGATGTTATGTGACAAAGTATAGGTAATATATTTCTTAAAATAGGGTTCTATAATTGTGGTATGTATGCAACATACTGTATACAGAGAGAGGCTTTATTGACTTATAAACCAAGTTTAACAAGTTTTGTCAACACATAAACAACACTTGTAACTGGATAAAAACACTGGTTAAGGAATTTTTAAAATGATAATAACACAAGAGACAGAAAGCTTCATTTTTTGACTCGTCAATTCTATATGAGAATATACACTTTTTTCAGCATAATTTAAAAATTTAAATAGGTTTTTATTTAGGTACCTAGAAATATTATTCTTTTGACCTGTTTTATTATTCTTAAAATGTTGCTCATAATTAACATTAAATTGGACCTGCGAACATGTTTGTGCGACCTTTATGACCAGAGAAATTGGATAATATACCTATGTTTATATATATAATTTTAACCTATATTTCTGTATGATTTCGAAACTAGATGGGTATGTTTACAAATAAATATAAATTTTCATACCTCTTTGTTTTAAGGGTAAAAATGTAAGAACCAGGAAGTAGTTTAATCACCTAACCTCTTAACTTGACAACAATGAGTGTTTTTTTATTTACCCTAGGGAAATTAAAATTAGGCTTTTTTCTTACCTTTGTTTTCTTTGTTCTAAAGTTAGTCCTTCAGCTTTTTTTTTCTTCATTAATTCTTGCTGTTTCTTTTGGTTTTTTGCTCGGGCCAATTCCCGCTGGTTTCCACCTACAGAACATTTTTTTCACAATTCAAAGCAAAAAAGAAATCATTAAATTTAATACTTACGTGTCATTTTAGTAAAAATTAAAAAAAAAAGTCTACAATGAGATGAAAAAAACTAATAGGCTTCCGAAGGCCGCAGCCTTTTCTAGAATACAACAACGATATGATATATCTAAACGAAAATTCAATACCAACGAAATGAGAAAACTCTTGAAAATAAGGATGCGCGATAAGTATCGACTTTGTCGGTCTTATACATCGATGTCAGATTTAAAACATCGATACAAAATTAGTGCTGGGTAAGCCATAAGCCGTTTTTTCTTTTACGTGATCCTAGACTAATTAGCGAGAGTCAAGGGTGATAAACCTAACAAGGCGTGCTCGATCCCATTTAAGCCCATATAAACCAATTTAAATGTCAATTCGGTATTTGTGACGTAATCTGTTTGCCTGTTTGTTTTGTTTACAAGTAATATAAAGTCTTAATTTTTAAAAAAATATTATACATTACAGTTCTAATAGTAAGTACATATCCAAAATAGTTTTTAAAAGTTGAATATTTAACAAAAATTAATAAAATAAATCTGCCTTCTGGGCAAAATGGGCAAACGGGTGACGTCCAAACGTAACCTATATCTGCGGACAAATAGTAAAAATCGAGCACTCCTTGTTAAGTTTACTACCCTTGAGCGAGAGTAGCAATTATTTAAATTTTATTAATAGTTCAACTAGGTTATTTAAGGTTTGCGCCTCTATTTAGCAGTACCTCGTAAGAATAATTTTGACCTTCGAGAATATATCCTCTAGATGCAGCACTGGCCGTGTGAGAGAAACACGATGAGGGTACAACTTTTCTTTCTCGCTCCGCGTGCTGATATTGGTCGGAGGTCACACCAATATTGAAAAGTTCCCGTCGACCAATGTCAGTACGCGGAGCGAAAAAGAAAGGTTGTACTCTTATTTTCTTCCTCTCTCGCACGCTAGTTCGCATGGCCAAGCGACAAAGCTGCCTCTAGAAGTTGTAAGTTCGAAGGTACATCACGTTAAAAATCTTTGAGCATACCTACTGGAGGCAGCCTTGCTGCTGGGCTGTGCGAATAAGCGTACGAGAGGGAAAGAAGAATATGTGTATAGCCTTTCTCTCTCGCTCCCGCGTACTGATTGGTAAGCGGGAGAGGTATATACCCATCCGACCAATTAGCAGAGAGAAAAAGGTTATGCACCTATTCTTCACTATTGAATATATATATATATATATATATATATATATATATATATATATATATATATATATATATATATATATATATATATATATATATATATATATATATATATATATATATATATATATATATATATATATATATATATATAATATATATATATATATATATATATATATATATATATATATATATATGATATAAATATATAATATACTTCTTAGGTAAGATTGGAATAGAAACATTTGACATATTTTATACGCGGTGTTCAGAAAATTGAAAACTTAAAATGGTACAAGAGTAAAGTGCATTTATTTGTGAAGATATGGAAATAAGTTACTAGGAAAAGTTGTTCAAAATTAAAAGGTAGTCTCTAATACCAATTTTTCAAAAAAATCGGCCTATTTATTTATTTATATGATTAAATTAATTTTAATACCAATTTAAATCTTTAATATTAATTTTATCAAATTTTTTGCTGAATATAGTTCCTAAGTAAGCTGAGGTTTCTGCGGCTAGCTAAATTTATAAAGCGAAATGTCAATACAGCTTCCGCTTCACTATCAACGCCTACTAGTACAATAAAAGAGTTATTAATAAAAAGCCAGCAACACCAGAACTAACCATGGAATTAGATAATATTAAAATAATTTAATCGCAAATTAATAAAAGTAGAAGAGCCGATTTTTTGAAAAATGATATATTAGGAACTATCTTTTACTTTTGAACAACTTTTTTTAGTAACTTGTCCATATCTTCTCAAATAAATAAGACAAACTCTTGAACCATTTAAAGTTTTTTCAATTTTCTGAATTTGGCCACAACATATATATATTTTGTTAAATGTTTTACATGCCCGAAGCTCAATCTTACTCTAGAGTAAGCAAAATATTTTAAAAAAGTAGCGTTCTTTGATAAAATAAAAAATAAAGAAACTTTTATTCAACACCTTTCTCCGGCGGACATACTGGTGTGTCCACGGAAAAGGTGTTGAATAGGAAAAACTACTTTATTTTTTGATTTTATCGAAAAAAGTTAGTTCTAATAAAAATGTTTGCTGCTTTTTAGAGTAAGACTGGGATAAAAACATTTAATATATTTTATACGCGGAACACCCTATAAGTTTTTAAAAATTTGGTTTCTCAGAAAATTGAAAAAACTTAAAATGGTACAAGAGTAAAGTGCTTTATTTGCAAAGATATGGAAATTAAGTTACTAGAAAAAGTTGTTTAATCGTAAAAGGTAGTCTCTAATACCAATTTTTCTGAAAAAATCGTGACACTTTTATTTATTTGTGATTAAATCTTATCAATTAACTAATTTCAAATTTTTGTACTAGTAGGCGTTGATAGTGACAAGCTTTATTGATACTTTGCTTTTATAATTCATTAGCTGCTTCGTATCGTCAGCTTTAAATGCTTACTTAACAGCAAAACATTTAATAATAAATTGATATTAAAAATTTAAATCGATATTAAATTCAATCACAAAAAATAAAAGTAGGCAGATTTTTTCAAATATTGGTATTTAAACTATCTTTAATTTTTAATTTTCTAACTTTCCTAGTAACTTATTTCCGTTATCTTCTCAAATAAATGCAAAATTATGCGGTCTTATTACCATTTTAAGTTTTTTTCAATTTTCTGAACATATAATATAAAATATAATTAAATGTTTCCATCCCAATCTTACTTTTAGAAATAACAAAATTTTTTACAGAAGTAGCTTTTTTCCCCGATAAAATCAAAAACGAAGTTTTTCGCTTCAACACCTTTTCCGTGATATAAGCCGGATATATATTTAATATATATATATATATATATATATATATATATATATATATATATATATATATATATATATATATATATATATATATATATATATATATATATATATATATATATATATATATATATATATATATATATATATATATATATATATATATATATATATATATATATATATATAGATATATATATATATATATATATATATATATATATATATATATATAGATATATATATATATATAGGGTAAGTCTGTGAAGTGAGACCCCCGTTATATATATCCATATATATTGCTTTAAATATTCAAATTGGGAAAAAGGTTTTATACAAAAATATTTTGGTTTGTGCTGCTCGATATTTTGCAAACAACGTTATGTATATAGGGTGTATCAAAAAGTCCGTACAAAAACAAAGTTCATTTTTTTAAATGACTCCTCATATTTTTTGTTACATTTTTGTTTTCTGCCTAAAATTATAGATATTTTTTATTCAGCATATCATATCCCTATATTCAACTGTTTACGAGATATTCGCATTTAAATACAAATTTAGAAGGGAAAAATCCGCTCATCTTTTAATGTTGTTTAACGTTTCTATGGTTTCAGCGGTTTTTTGAGAGTTGCATAATAACCATATATGCTATAGAGGTTAATAAAAATGTCATAATGACAATTTTATTAATCTGAAAAAAAAATTGTTTTTATCGTTTTTTCCTTGTTTAAGGTTTTACCTATTTCTACTCATCATGTGATATCTAATTACTTATTAATTATTACTATGGCTGTTTTGTCACTCTACTAAAACCATAGAAACGTAAAACAACATTGAGAGATGAGCGGATTTTTTCATTCAGAATTTGTTTTTAAATGAGAATATCTCGTTAACAATTGAATATAGGGATATGATATGCCAGATAAAAAATATCTAAAAGTTTATGTAGAAAACAAAAATGTAACAAAAAATATAGGGTGTCATTTAAAAAAAATAATTTTGTCCTTGTACGGGCTTTTTGATACACCCTGTATACATAACGTTGTTCGCAAAATATAGAGCAGCAAAAACTAAAATATTTTTGTATAAAAGATTTTTTCTAATTTGAATATTTAAAGGAATAAAGGGGGGAATCCCCGCTTTCACGGTTTGCTTATATATATATATATATATATATATATATATATATATATATATATATATATATATATATATATATATATATATATATATATATATATATATATATATATATATATATATATTAATATATATATATATATATATATACCACTTCCGGATATAGATATACCGGAAGTAGGTGGGAACTTGCTTGTTTAAAAAAACACCCCAGATATTATTTTATTTTTAGATTCTACACAAGATTTTATTTATCATATTGTACACCTAAATCTAAGCGTTTTTGACGTACCTATTTATGTTTTTACGTGAAGAATGCCGTTTGCAGGTCCCAAAATAATTAACAATTTTTGCTGTTAGAAAGCCCTTATTCCGAGTTGGATCTATTAGTAAAAAGGACCTACTTTAAGAGATATTTTTACAATATCTTGATAACTTATTATACAGGGTGTTCAAATAATAAGATTAAAAATGAAATTGAGAAAATCGCTAAACATATTTTTTTTAAATGGAAACCAGAAAATTTTAATATTTTATCTTATTTAGCAATAGAAACAAGGGCAGAGTTTGTATAAAGTTGTCTATTCCAAAAATTTATAGTTTTTGATATATTGCTATTTCAACATTTTTATATCATATATGGCTATGCAATAATACTCAGAGTTGGCTATGTTAGCATTAAAAACAATCACTATATAAAATGTCCTAGCTAAACTAAACTTCAAATCGGCAAACGTCGTATATTAAACTAGCAATATCTCAAAAACTAAAATTTTTCGAAATGGGCATCCTTTTATATAAAAAAATATAAAATTTGGGGGTTTCCATTTATAAAAAGATACTTTTGGTAATTTTCTTAATTTGATTTTTAATCTTACTTTTTGAACACCCTGTATAATAACTTATCAAGGTATTGTAAAAAAATCTGTTAAAGTATGTCCTTTTTAACAATAAATTCAACTCAGATAAATAATAAGGGCTTTCATATATATAGCAAAAATTGATAATTATTTTAGAGCCTGCAAACGTCATTTTCGAGGTAAAAACTTAAATATATCAAATACGCTTTTTCGTCTTCCCTGGCAGCAGTCTAGATTTACTACCGGAGGCAGCGCAGCCTCTCGGGCTTTTTGTGTCTAATCTCCCATTATCTTTTATACAAATACTCCCATTAGTCTTGTTTCTTCTACGAGTCTGTATAACCCCGAGACTGGTTCTGTGGGATCATCAAAAACGCCTAGGTTTAGGTATAGAACTGACACATGAAATCTCTCATAAATCTTGTGTAGAATTTAAAAATGGAATAATATAAAGGGTGTTTCATTTAAAATAAGCAAGTTGACACCTACTTCCGTTATAACCCGAAGTGCCACCAACTTGAAAATATTTTAGCCGAGTTGCACCCATCAACATTAGTATACCTTCAACTTTTCCAAAGCCTAGTTTATGAGAAATCGATCGCCGCAGTTCATCGTGGGACACCCTCTATATGTTTTGGTTCCCGATAATGAAAAGGAACATGTTTTAATTTAATTTAAAATGTGCTGGTATTAAATATTATGAAAAAAAACTACTAACTATAGTTTAAAGTTTTATTAGTGCAAAAATCATAGACAAAAAATCTTTTTAAATAAAAAACTATACTAAAGCTGCAATATAGAAGTAAATATAGATAACAAAAATATGAGGGATTTAAATCACCTTTATTGTAAAAAAGACAATTGCCAAGAGTTATTTTATTCGAGGATACCCTTAAACATAAAATATGCAGGTACCTCGAAATGATCAATATCCTGGGAATTGTCTTTTTGTCTCCAAAATATACACTCATGTCAAAAAAAATCTGTACAACAGATGGAAATTAAATTATATTAATCAATGCATGTAAAACGTATTTTGCCTAAACACGTTATTTGTACAAGACAATAAAAAAATATCCTAACTTCATCTGAAATAGTAGTAAAGCAGTTTTACTTTAATGTCTAATTGATTAAATATATTTATTCAAAAACCTTATCTAATACCCAACAGTGCATCGTTCCGACGATTAAACTTTTTCTTAAATGAAGTGCTCACATACCAAAAAAGAAACGTTTTATATACTTTACATACAAAAGCCAATATTTCGAATAGATAAAGAAGCTCGAGAGTCAGGAAACGTACATATATGTAAATATTATGTATGTATATTCGTTTATAATTAATAATAATTTATAATCTGTAAGCAAAAGCTTTACAACATAAACCTTGGAAAATATAACATTACCTAAAAGTCGTACACTCCAATCGTACCACAAGTTTGTCATCAACCCCTTAAATTGGCTGTTTTGGTTCTGTCCTTAGCAAAGCTGATATCGCTTGGCAATGGTCCCACTTGAACCACAGTCGCGACTTTATTATATTTTATTTGTATCTATATTTAGGGATAAACCTAAAAATACTTTGCAACCAAACGATGCTGATGCCTGTAATACCCCTAGAATGTCTCTGGAATCTGCTCTCATGGAAACCCCTGCGTTGGGAAACTGGAAGAGCAAGATGTTTTGCTTACAAATTACACAGAATGCTGTTGTACTTGCTTCGCAAAAATAAACTATTATCACCCCATTTCCAAGAAACTTAAATCATAGACGATTACAACCTTTAATATACTATTAGAGTATCAAAAAGAGTATAAAAACTATGATTTTTAATGGTTGCTTGTATTTACAGATTTCCTGTGAGAAATACTTAAATTGGTTTAGTTTAACACCATATCCTTCCCTTTGCTTTAAATTTTTACAATAATTTTTAGACTATTTTACCCATTTACCCAGCCCTTCTGGTCAATATTTCAAACGCCAAGCGACACTAGTCCTAATTAACTAGGGTTTCTCTATTCAAACGTCGCTCGAGCCTAATTAACAAGGATTTTTATTAGAAAAACTTAAGTCGTGCTAATACTATCTGTCATTTCTGGAAATTTTGTATATAGTTCTAGTTCACAACAATGGCAATAAAAATACACAAAAAATGTGTGCAATAAATGGTAGTAAACCATAGTTTTTTAACACTCGAAAAACCACAGATGAAATATTTACAATCCTAAAAACCTAAATCATTCTTTTACGAAAATCCTACACCCAGCTGATCTGTGTCATCTGGGTGTTGCCAAATGTTAAGGTCGAAACTTCTCAGTCATGTAAAACACTTAAATAAAAAAGGAGTACGGTATGGGTAAAAAATGTCACAAATTATTTTGTGTTGTTAGTCTTTATCTCTCTTCTATCCCCTTAAGATGGTTGTTTACTAAATATTAATTTTTTTCTATAAACAAATTGAGCAAAATTTATTGTTACTGAGCTTTGAAACTGGCAATGAAAATATCATTTTGTTGTAATCCATTTCGCAAACCTCGAAGTATTTATATGAAACAAAACTTGTAATGTGTTAGTGGCTATACATACTATCTTATTATGTAATTTTTTATATGAAGCAAAGTAACATCCATACCCATTTAGGTAAAGGAAAAGAAGAAAACATAAAAACGTAACAACTCCCTTAAAGCTACTGGTGCAAACTCACAATTGTTGGTCACAATCAAACCACAATGGGCAACCTGTATTAAAATTAAGTAGGAATCACATTAACAAGCAACAATATGCAACAAATACATAACCACTTAACTAGCACCGCTCCCCTCTGCTTGACAGAAAGCCTGCTTTTTTCCGAAATTGACACAGATACGACAATTTTTGAGTTTAGCATATCCTCAAAAATGTATTCGTTCAAAAATAGCATCTCCCTTACGTATTACAGTTAATTTTAACCACAAATAGCAAAACCAAACATAACTTCCAACATAATTTAATGCTCACATTAAATATATTAAAGGCCACTTAAAACGATTTTAGACCAAAAAATTTGTAACATATAATCTCTTAATTATCTGGGCCTTCCAGGAATACTTATAGGATAGTACTTCAAACTAGTTAACTTTTACTTGCTAAAAAAGCAAACTATTAAGCTTTTGAGGCACAAAAGTTAAATAAACTTCTATTGAGGTACACCAGGAAAAAGAAATAAAAAATTAATCGTTCAACTAAAAAATTACTAGTTTGAAGCATTACCTCAAAAACAATATTTAATAGCTAATTGCAAGTTACATATTGACTAATGGCTTGGGAAAGTCCGAAAGTAAATCCTGACTAAAAAAAGGCGAAAACTAAATAATTATTTCTGCAAAACATTATCTTTTAAGTAGTAAGTGACGTATTTTGGGCTTCCATTGTCTTTATTTAATATAGAACATAACGTTTCAACTGGTAATTATTTCCAGACACTGTCGATTTTATTTACCTGCAGAGTGAGCAGGAACCCCAAAGGGCGCGATTATTTGGCATTTTTTCAATAGAAAGAAAATAATGAAATATTAATTAAAAACTATACTATTTTGTACATTAAACGCTAATCAGCTTAATATATATTTTTATATTGTTGGAGGAAGATTAACAGTTTAATTGGTTCAAATTGTAATACAAATATATAGTTTTGGTTTGTCCACCTATTTCCCCTCTTGCGTGCCTTTCTTTATTGTTTATATTAGCCCGATGACGTTTGGAAACAGTTGAAACGCTGAGACAAAGAGTGTCCAAATAGGTCTATTAGTTACAATTCTGTGATGTTAAACTAAACAATCTGTTGCCAATCTTAATACAAGGTAACAAGCATATGGTAAAATATAAGTCAAAATTTAAAAAATATCAGTCATACTTAAAAATACGATTTATTGCACAAATTTCTGTGCCAAGAAATAATACCTTTGGTTTGATATTCACCCAGCATTCACTCATCGACTGATGAATAGTTTGTAACTACTGTACATTCTGGTAAAAATAAAAGTTTAAGATATTTTATATATTTTACTAATATTTAAAATTTGCTTTTGGAAGAATAACTTAAAGTGTTAAGCAATATGTCTCGAATATGTATGATAGCAATGTTATCATAACTATTTTTATTAACTCTTAAACGCAAGATAGGCCAAGTTTAGCTTGCTATATTAATAGAGCATTCTGTAAACTCAAAACATTTAAGTTTTTATCTTCTAACCCGCAAAAAATGTATTAATTTCAATTAAAAAATATTTTAATTACATTATTTGAATTAATATAATAAAATTGAAACAATAGAAAATAATTGTTATCTTATCAAAGAGTGTTCCATCAAGAACTAAAATTTTGAACTCCATTCCGTTTCTTACACTTTTAATCGGGGATATTAGGACAATTGCTGTTGAAAACACACACATGTAATATACGAACTTTCAATGCATCCTGAAAAAGTGCCATGTAGTGCCATGTGGAAGGAGGACATCGAATTATTTTTTTCAAAATAATGAGTGGATAAAACGGACCTAATCGACAAGTGGTTTTAACAGGATGGCGCGATCTACCTCACCTCATACAAAACAAATTTTCAGGTCATGTCACGTCTAGATTTGAATAAAAACTATCTGAAAAGTAAATAAAAGCTGTTTTCGGGTTTCGTTTTACGAACGGTTCTTGAACTATCCGAGAACTGCCCAGAACTGTATGCGCGGTAGCTCAATACTTTGAATCGTTCTCTGACAGTTCCAGGATTATCAGACATTTGAAAATCTCGAACGCATTCATAATAAACCGATACGGACGGTTCTAGAACTGTCCCAATGTAGTCCTAGAAAAACGCGAACTCAGAATTAAAAAGTCCGAGAACAGTTCTTTAAAACCCGAACAGGCAATTTTGAACTGCGCAAGCGCGGGACGGTTCTAGAACAGTAATTTACCGAACCCGAAAACAGCTAAAGTATATGCAGAATTTCTTTTTAATAATGTTATTTTGACATTTAAAATTTAAATTTTTGTTGAGACACCATCTATGTTGTAAGTAAAGTCTTAACGTAGACATATTAACTTATTTCATATTTTAGCAGCAACATCTACTATTTCTCAAACGTAACAGGGCGAATGCAGGGTTGAATTTCAGCCTTATGGAGCATTTTTGTGCTTTTTAACAAAAGTTTGGACAAATCTTGCTTGTAACCTCGATATTGTTAATTTCTAAACATAAAACTATCCTAAATTGTCATGAAAAATGAGAATAAATGATATTCGAGAATAATATGGCAACAACTTCAATATTAAGTCATTAGGCAGTGTCACATTAAAAAAAATATATAAATATAGTAATAATAAAAGGTTCTAAGCAAAACTAGGTTTTGACGGCTACACCTAACTAAAACCAGCGTAAGATTCCTAATAATATAAGCATGTTATCTTAAATTATTTTTACATTCTTAGACTTACCTATGAGTTCTCAGACGTTAGGATAAAACAAATAGATCGGGGTGTAACTTAAATTTTTAATTTAGCAAGAAAACAAATAAGAGATGTAAATACCCCAACCGTCTCTAGTTAAAGTTGTAGGTAGACATATAAAAGTATGGAATTTGTTTTATCCCAGGTCAACAGTTTTAAACTTAATAGTATAAAGACTATAAAATATAATACAATAAAATTACAGTGAAATCAGCACTTGATTAACAAAACCATCACAATTTAAAAATGGTATATAGTTATTTTTAAACTGCAACTAACAACAAAATATATTACTATATAATATATTAAATTCATATTTTGATTAGCGAACATTAAAAACTATCAAAAACACATGGACGAATTGCTGCGACCGAATCACAAAAAATTAGTAAGTCTAGCACGCTACCCTTTAACTGTGAACTAAATAAATTTAAACGTAAGAAACACAAATATAAATTACATGTTTACTAAAAAGAGAAAGAGAGAGGGAGGAAACACGACATTCGAAGCTAGTTTATAATAATTTCTTTAAACATAGGTTGCCATTGCATTGTTGTTGGTACCAGGTGTTCCTACGGCACCAATTTGTTTCATGTTGCTTGGGACATACTGGCCAATGAAAGACCCGTCTTCAGTGAACCGACCTGAAATTTTTTTCTTTTTAGTTCTTTTTGTACTATTAATTTGTGCAAAAGCGTTTACTTCTATACAGGACGTACTCTACTTGGTGCAACCAAAATTTCCACCGGAACTAATCTTGTGAATAGAATAAGAAATTTAAACAAATATATAACTAAAATTTAAAAAGTCACTGTAAATATCGTTATCTGTACATTGGTTTTTAATTTGTTGTAAGAAAATGTTTAAGATTCTATTTGAAATACAAAAAATAAAAATAATTTTTCCCTCTCTTACAATAAGCATTCAAAATTCTAAACATGCGTTAATAGAAGGTTTATTTGGAAAATCTTTAAAAAAAATTGTAAAGACTTGATTTTTTACGTTTTGGGTATCCCGTTAATAATTTTTTGGACAAAAAATGTACACAGATACACAATCAAAGACGTCTTAGAATACATATACAATATACAGATTCGGTTTTCTGTTTATAGGACATTCTATCGACACCAACATCTTCGTTTGGCTATTACGATATAAGAGCAAAAGAGACAGATACAGAAGTTTAGCAGGTTAACTACAAGGTAAACTTGATACAACTGGCGTCAAGCACAGCCATCTTAAATAACGGTGAGACGTTAAACATAAGCGGTGTCACAGAAGAATCGATATTGTCAGATTAATCTCCTTAATCCTTTGTCACGTGAAACTGTGCTGTCAGTTTTAAAAATAAGTTTTCACTTTTCGGTGAAAAAGTGTATTTAACCGATTATTGCATTAATCGTTATTCTAAAGAGCTAGGCAACTGCTATAACTTCGGAACCTATTATAAAGGAATATAAATAATTTTTCGTACCGAATATGACTTTTAAATTGTTTGCTTAGAATATTTTCTTTTTTTGTAAACATATCTTGTTAAAACTTGCTAAAAAGTGGATATGCTCCAGAAATAGATTTGTTATTGACCATAAGTTTATTTTGCGACACAAAAAAAGAAAATGATTTATCTTTCTTACGGTAAAATTCTTAACAGCATAATCTAAATTTGGTAATTTTTCGGTAAGTATCTTTTACAGCACGATCCACTGCGATGAACGTTTACAAATTTAATATTCACAATTCAAATTAAATGCAGACTCTATTATATGTACAAACAAAAGTAATACTTATCATGGTTAAAATAATTTATTACTTTATGATTTAAGGACGTTTAGAGTAAACAAACCACATGTTGGTTTTTATTTATAAATATTTTTTTTAAATCCTGAGATTTGGCACTGTTAGTACTGGTAAAGTGTACATCCGCCCTGAGAACAATATTTCGATTCGGTCTGTATCAAGATGTCATCACTATGCTGTAGCCAGTGTCAAACAGTATTAATGTAAATAAAAGCATCTGTATTTCTTATACGTCTTAGAACAAGATGATACCCAAGTTTAAAAAACATATAATGTAAGGACAAACCAATAAATGTTATAAATGCATTGAATTTCCTCTGCCCACATTGAAGCACATGTAAATAAGTAAAATTTTTGTTGTGGATTAGTTGGTACGCCTGCCCCAATATTTACCAAGTTGAACTTACACACTATTTTTCTACCAAACACCGACGTAATAAAATATGTTAGTATAATTATTAGTAACACATAAAAAACAAACAAAACAAAAAAAAATCTTACACATTAAACCAGTGTCGCAAACCCTTGTGACGTTGTTTCCCCTTGGCCTCTTTTTCGGCCATATTGGCCAATGAACGAACCATCTTCATTCATACCTTCTACAGAAATTATAAAAAATAACATAAACAAAAAAAAACAAAAATAAACTAAGTTTATTAAATATAATAATATAAAATCTGAAGAAATAGAAACAGGCAATTGGACTGAAAATGGAAGATGTGGAAATTTCGAGTGGATAGGAAAGACCTCTACAGTAACAAGGTTCTACGGTTTGTACGTTATAGAAAGAGGAAAAAGTTCTGCATCTCTATTGCTGAAATGTTAAGGGGTATAGTTTTGCGTTAGGTATAGAAGAACGTGCTGCCAACAACTGACCGAGAAGGAAGTTTTCTTGTGGGAATGGGAATTCGGCTGTCTGTTTCTCAACCTTTGTGGTGGAGTGCACAACTCTATAGCAACTTAATTAATCAAATAGGTAATTTTTACTGAACTTAGGGTCCTTAGATAAAATAATGATTTAGTATTCAAGAAAGTAATCAAGGGTATTGGCTTAAGCAGAACAAATAAGGGCTAAAGGATAAGGGGATCTTTGATAGTGAAATCCATGCTGCCTGTTAAAAGATGAGTTTAATTTTACCCAGTATTTTAAATGCAAATATCAATTTAAATAAACAATTAATTCTACAAAAAATCCCTGACATTAGATAACCTGCATATACATTACCTGTGTCGCCATCTCCATACTCAGCCATGGAGTCTGTATCACTTTCTGGGCCAACTTTTGGTTCGCTGCTCATTGATGCTCTTCCATGAGACTTATTGTCCAATCTAAACATATATGTTATTGAAGGAATAGAACTATTTTTAACATCAAAAATAAAAAGAGCCTAAAATTCCTACATGCCCTCTAGAAGCAAGTATTTATTTCAAATGGAAGACGTTCTAGGTAATTTTTAAATTATAAAATATGAACTTTTAATCCTGACCCAAAAAGTTTTAGATAAAATACCTATTAAATTATACAGGGTAATTTAAAATTTATCATTAAAAATTTAAAGGTAAATTGAGCACAAAAATATCTTGGTCGAACTCAATGAAAATATTTATTAAAAACGCTTTCAAAAAAATTTTACATAGAGAACAGTTTACAGAAACAATAAGTTTATTCCAAAATTGTGTTTATCGAGCACAAATTTGCATACAAGCCGAAGGACATTTCCAGCATTTGGTATAATAATAGAGGAAAGTATGACTGGCACTTTAAAAATTTAAGTTGCAAATTAAATACCCTGTATAGCTGTTATTAAGATGTAAAAAATATCTAAAAAAGAACAAGAGGATATTTTATAAAATACTTATTTTCTATTTTTAATATCAAAAATATTTTACATACAAGGTAAGTTATAACTAAATAAAAAAAGCTAACCGTCATTAAAATACTAAATTAAAAAAAAACTGACCATTTTTATTTGAGAATGACAAAAGCAAAAACAACTGAACCAAAATGTAACACATTGGACCAGTAACAATGGTTACAATGCAATTGACCAATGGTGAGACATGGTTCATTTGTTTTCATTACGTCATTCTCAAACGAAAATGGACGGATTTTAGAAAAAAATAATTTTACATTATAACATTTAAGGGAAATTACAATCAAAATTAATAGAACTGCACGGGGCACATAAATAACCTAAAAAAACGTTGGACCTCTAAATGAGGCGAATTTCTTTTCTAGAAGGTAGATAAAAATAAAATAGCAAAAAGAAGGCGAAAATTGAAGCTTTTTGTTAGTAATGGTTAGTTCCAGTTTACATATCAAAAATATAGAAAAAAATAAAGTTCAAATGGCAAGGATTTATAAAAAGTAAAATTTTACCTTTGAAAAGCAAATCACCGAAATTTCATCACTTTTACTTTAACAAGTGATTTTTAGCACCGGAAAATTTTTGGCGTGGTCTAAATTTGCTTTAAACACGAATATTTACAAGTACTGATACCCCCATGCAGAAAACAGTAAACAGTTACAAAAATACATATTTCTTACGGTTGAGAATATTCATGGAACCCTCCTTCGTCTGGATAGTCGTGCCTTCCATTAGCCTGCTCTCGTTCGTGCACTGCGTATTTTCCTCCGCGATTTCGTTTTACGATGCACACTATAATCAGAACCAAAAGCAAGAATACGATTGCCAACATCATTCCTATGAACCAACCAGCTGTTGCAACTTCTTCTTTTGCTCTGATAATTATGCCATCATTGGTGTACACTTCTTGAGGTTCACTGTCGGTTTCATAGTCACCATCAACTGATGTAACCACAAACTCGTAGGTCTCTCCAGTTTCTAGGCCAGCAACTGAAAAAAATAATAAATGATACTAAAAACAAATTTCCATAGAGTCCCATCACCAACCTTCTTCAAAGTCTTCATCTGTATTAGGCATAGTGTGTAAATACATAGTCTCTCCCCTCTTCTTGTATTTAACATAAAAGTGAGATCCAGGTTTACCATCCTCACTAGGTATCCAGTGTACTCTAACCGAAGCAGTATTGCCATTTCTAATAGGCTCCCATTCGAACTTGGGGACACCAGGCTTGTGAAACCCTAATGGTTTAGTGTTTCTTTCAATGAAGTAACGCTTAGACTCCCCAGCTCTGGTTGTGGCACTTATGTAAATGCGATATTTAGTACCAGGTGTTAAACCTGAAAAAAATTTAGGTTCAATAGAAGAGCATGTCAAGAAGTATGGTGACAAAAAACCGACAAGCAACTGGATTACATACCAGCCAATTTAGCCCTCAACTTATTGGGATCGGTGATTTGAGTTTTTCTGGGAATAGGCTGTCCAACTTTTAGGTTCTGATCGACCACTGCGTAATAGATATTATACCCGGTTAAGTTGCCATTGGGCCTATCTGGTTTTTCCCATTTAAGCATAAATGCGGATGAACCTAAAGGCGTTGCTTCTAGCACGTCCATTTCACCGGGAACACCTAGAAGGAAATTAATAGTTATACATACTCTGTACAATGGTTAGTGATGTTCCAACATAAAAAATACAGGCAGATTCAGAACTTATCCCTAAAAGTTGAAGAGAATCCTCAATACACTACTAGAAGCTCAATAACACTTAAAAAGATTTTTGAAAATCGTAATAAATTTTTGCGTCCCCTGAAAACTGCCCCACTGCCTTTCTTTCTGGCCACTATAACAATTCAATTTTTGTATTGAAGATGGATTTTTTTTTTAACTTACAAGGATGATTTACTTTGTTTTTGGACTTGACCAGAAAGAGCGACACTATGGGTAAGCTTTTGTTGTATGTAAGTCACTTGGTACATCTTTTATAACTATGTTTAAAGGTGAAAGTGATTTTTATAAACAGAGATTTTTGAAGTTAAACAAAAAAAAAGAGAACGCAAACCTACTCCAGAAATGACGGGCAATTACTAAAAGCGCATCGGCGCCGCGATCGGTCATAACTTTTCAATTTCACTTTCACGGGATATAGCAGGCACGCGGCTAATACGTTTTCAAAAAAAGACTACATGGATTAGGCGGTTTTAAAAAAATTTTTTTTTTTTGTTTATATCTAATAGGTAAGTTATTTATAGACAGTATACCATGGCATTTTGCAGGATAAGTGAATCCCCTTGTATATTGACTTAAATAAAGAAGTTTTTTTATGTTACCTTCTGGAGTCCTAAAATTGAGAATTTCGCTGGGAGGTCCATTGTACTTGCCATTGTAAACATATACTTGAGCATAATTTTCGGTATTAGGTACAAATGTATTAACCAGAGCTTTGGCATTGCCGCCCTGAACTTGAATTTCATTGTGAATAGGAGACTGATCACTCCATGTACGAATTTTATATCCTTTAAAATGCCCTAAAATAAATAAAATATGGGTAAAAAAATTCGATTCTCAATTTTAAAATTTAAAGAAACAATTACCCACCTCTTACTGAGTCTAGTGGAACTGGAATCCAACTCAAAAGCGCATTTGTCGGGCTTTGTACATTAAGTACTGTAAAGTTTTGTGGTGCCTGCATGGGTTCACTCTCCCCAGAATAACCAATAACTTCTTGGGGAGAAACGTTAGCTTCGCCCTCATCATTAACGGCTAAAACTTTAATTCTGTACTGCTGGAAAGATGGCTGATCGGGAATTGTAAGACGTCCAATGCGCCAATTGGTTATTTCCTGGGGTTGTTCATAGTCTTTTCCAGGGATATCTCGTTTGTAGTAGACCCTATACTTAAATCCAGGGGCATTATGCTCAATCTGGGGCATAGGAGTCCAGGTAATGACCAAGTTATCTGGTTGATCCCCCTCACCAGCAACATTGTCAGGATTCTTGTGTGGTACTTCTGGGGGAGTTGAACAGACATCAGAATGAGGAGAGGGCAATGATTTTCCAATTTTATTAACAGCAATAACCCGGAATGTATAGTTAGCCCATGGGCTCATTGGGACGGTATAGGTATTGTCTACAGCTGGAACATTATCATAGGCAATTTCCCACGAATCAGGCGTAAAACTAGTATTATATTGAATAATATAATGCAAGATTGCTGCGCGGTTGTCTCCCTTCGGTACCCAATGAATGGTCGCGTCCATTCTGTTACACTCAACCGCAATGTCCCCCGGAGGGTTAGGAATATCTTGTACAATGAGTTGGGCTTGAGCAGTAGCATTATCTAACTCGGTCATAGCCACACAAGTATAAGGCCCTGAATCTATTTCCATCGTTTTCGTTATAGTTAAAGAATAATCGGACGATTTAACAAATCTCGGTTCGGCTTCGAAATCAATCGGCTGGCCACCCTTAAGCCATACTATTTCCAAATCTAGTGATTCGTCAGTTACAGCATTACATCGAAATGTTGCTGGAGTTCCAGATTCTACTTCATAATCCTCTGGACCGTCGGTTATATAGGTGTGTGCTGCAAATAATTAATAAACACCAAATGAAAAGTAAAAATATTTTGTAATATTGTTAAGTTTGGCTAATATATTTGTATGTTATCCAAAGATACATATTCAGTGGAACACATTAAAATAAGGTTAGTTAATTAAAATGTTAAACTTACATTTAACATCCAGTTTAGCGCTTGCGCTAGCTTTTCCAAGTTTATTTTCCGCATAACATGTATAGTTTCCTCTATCATCAAACTGCAAATCAGTAATAAGTAAGTCTCCGCTTTCCTGTACTTTAAACCTGCCTCCAGTCATTTCCTTTCCATTATGGATCCACTTAATGTTAGGTCTAGGAGCACCCATTACTTTACAAGTCATATTAATGCTTTGGTTATCTACTGCATCTGTGTCTCTTGGAGCTTCCGTTATTTCAGGAGATAACGCTTGTACATTAACATAAACATCTTTATAAACGTAACCTAAAGAATTGGTGGCGTTACAACCATAGTTTCCAGTATCATTCTTAACTAATCGGTCAATAATTAATCTTCCAGGCATAATTCTACGCCTATCATTTGGAGGAGCTTTCTCTATGGGCTGACCATTATAAATCCACTTTATATCTGGCTCTGGAACGCCACCAGCCTCACAACGGAATTCTGCAGTTTCATCTTCAGCTGCTGTTATCACTTTAGGCTCGACCTTGAAGTATGGCACAGCTATAAGAAAACTTAATAAGTATATCTTAGTACTTGAAAATGTGAATAAAGTGCTTACCCAGTACTTTAAGATTAATTGAATACGATTTAGAATCGCCTCCATTAGTAACTTCGCAAGTGTAAGTGCCTTCATCTTCAAAATCTACTACTTTAATAATAAGGGATTTTCCATAGTTGCCCTGTGTTACCCTGTCCGCTGACCGGAGTCTTGTTCCATCTTTATACCATACAGTTTGTGGTAAAGGCCTTTAAAAAAAACATATATTATCTAGCTGCAATATAACTTTGTAAGTGGGATATAAATAGCCCCTCAAACTGTGCAGCATTTAGATATGACTTAGGGATATTCCAGGACATGTCATTGGCTGTATAAAAAACCAAAGGGCTTTAAGGCATTTTTAAATTTAATTCTAATATTGATCATCCGGTTTGGCTGAATACCTAAGTTTTTATTAGCTATTGTCTGCTATACATGTAAGCATAACAATATTAAAATATTTTGTACATAAATAGGTGTTTACCCTTCTTTATCACTCAGTATACTACATAGTTTCTGCGGGATCTTGCTTGTTAAAATGATGAAAATTTAAAAATAACAATACACTTAAACACCTTGTATCTTAAAAACAATCCCTGCTTATAAATATGGATTTACGAGGTTTGTTTCGTTTTTTATTTTTAACTGAAGAACCACCCCTTAAAATATTTCAGATTACACCTTACATGAATGTTATGAATAATTAATTTCAACAAACGCATCTTTTAACATTATTTCTAATTAGTAAACAAATTAATTAACCAACATTTTAAACCGAAAACCGTTACTGACTGATTAATTTACCCAAGGCTTCTCTGCAAAAAGAATATTGATTATAATTTAAATTTCTTAAAACACGCCAAGCCATAAATTGCACTCATCCGTGCCTGCATAAAGTTTCAGTCATATAAATATAAAACTTTGCCAAAGTTTATTAATACAAACGACCCTGTTCGTTAAAACTCAACGTGTCTATTTATTATATATTTTTCAATTTCCGCCTTTTTTTGTGTTTGTATTGTTTCGATATTATCATGTTAAAGTCAAATTACTGTTCTGCATGTGTGTAATGAACAAAAAAAAATTAAAGAAATATCTGCATTTTACACAATGCAGAAAAAACCCCTTTAAATCATCGGTATTATGGAAAAAAAAGTTTTTATCTCAGATACTTACGTTCCACCATAAATACAAAACAATTCAACTCGTTTTCCTCGATATGCAACTTCATTCTTCCTTGTTACATACTGTAAAATCGGGGCAACCTTATTTTGATTGGCAGAAAAACCGGCTGGTACAACGTTAAGTAAAACCCTGTTTCCATATTTATACTCATGTTTAGTGGGACTAGTAGCTGCACAGGCATACATAAAATTATCAGTGTTATCAGACAAAGTTAGGTTAGAGAACCAAAGGTTTCCTTCCGGATCCAGAGTCATTCTTGAGGAATTTATTGTTTTAAAACCTCCGTTCGTATACATTATAATCCAATGAACCACCGGTTTCGGCCAACCGTCTGGAGGCTGACATGTTAAATTAAAGGGGTCACCCTCTCTACCTGTCAAAGATATTGGCGGAGTGTTTTTAAACGAGTTAAGTTCAGCCTTTCGCATAAATACTGAGTTGGAAGTGGCAATACCATATTGGTTCTCAGCAAAGCACTGGTACTGTCCTATATCTACGTCCGAGGGTTTGGCAATCGAAAGGGTACCCCGACCTGTTTGTTGAGAAATACGATCGTCGTAAGCCTGCCAATTAAATTTCTTTCCGTTCTTTATCCAGTAATATCTGAAATATAAAGAGAATACATTTTTATTTTGAAACAGATACCTACTTACAATTGACAAAGTTTACACACCATGAACAGTACACTTTTTATTTAAAGTCCCATAACACTCCTATAATTTTGTTTTGTTGACCTCATTTTAGTATGAATTATGATAAAAATATGCCTAGAAATGCTTTTTAACAGCCCATCGACAGAGACCAAAAAAACTGTTCAAAAGTTACAGTTTGCTAAAAACTAAGTGTTTTTGGTTTTGACCAGTGGCAATGTAAGGCAGAAAATAACGGGTACATAGCACATTTAATCAAGTAAACCAACTGTATTAACAAATAAATGAACTAAGCAATAAACTTACTTTGGAGCTGGTTCACCCTCAGCTTCACATTCAATATAAAAGGGTTTGTCATTTTCTCCATTTTGTTCAACTTGGAAAAGAACTTCGTCTGTAGGGGGTTGCTTAACTATTAAGGGGGGTGACGGAACTGAAAGAAACAAATTGTTATTAAGCAAGACGCAGTTGTATTCGGATTTTATTAATTGGTTGGTTAATTTAACACAAGTGAAGTTGGCCGACCTCCTGGTGACTGGTATCCCCAAGGACGACTTTACCAGTAAGTGCAGCGTATTCTTAAATGACGTGTCTCCTTTTCATTATCACTCAGTATGTAATTTGGTTCTTATCTATAAACGCATATTATGCTGTTTATACTTTTCTTAGGGTGTAGTCCAGTTATCAATTCTGTCACTAACCTAATCCGGTTCTGATTCGTTTTTAGTATGTATTTTATTTGTTAATGCATCTAAAACGAGTTCTCGTGCCTCGTATGGACGAGAGAATAGACTGAATTTTTTATTGTGAGAAAGCTCGAAACGAAACGAGAGAATGCCCTTCTCTCGAAATTATATTTGTATAACGAGTGAAACCAGACAAGATGAGATAGAGTTGTCGCTTAAACCAGATAAAAGCATTCTCGCGACACGCGACTATAGGATGATGATTGACGTTTTGTAGCAACAATAAACGCAACTAAGCGTTCAGCACTGTAACTGTAATTTAAGTTTTGTTCCTTAGGTCTACCTAGTCGCATGGCATGAAGATTTTGTTATTCTAAATATACAAAGTGTTGCCAATCTAACTAAGAAATATGCGTTTATATTCATTTGATTCTTAGCATCCACCTAAATATATCTTTTGTTTCGGAAAGCCAGTTTCATTGACTGATTAAAAACAGCTTCAAATCAGTTTTTAGTCAACTTTTTAGGGGTTGCTAAAGCTGGATTTACTTACCTTCTCTAGCGACGCAACAATTACTATAATAATAAACTATAAATATAAAAAAGTAACAGCCTATCTTGGACTTCATGGTTGTGTGTATTGAGCTACCCCTGAAACAAGAGAAAAATAAATTACTTCTAGGGTATTTACAACATACAGTAGTTAATTGACACTATTGATATTTTCTAAACAATATAATGTTGTAATTAAAAAACTAATTTTCCAAATAGCTCAAAAAGTCTAAGCTAAAACTTTAAAAATACCACGGATTACTTTTAAGGTACATAAATATTTTTTACTACGCTAAACGGACAGAGAGGTTTTTTCTTTTCAAACTAGACGGACAGAGAAACTAGACGTAACTTTTTGGGTATAGAATATTAAGTAGGTATTCTATTTTAAATTTTAAAAATACTTTGTAGCACCCAATACTTGCATACGCCCTGTCTAATTCAAAATATTTCCGTACGCTAAACGGACAGAGAGGCCGCCGCGCCGTTTTTTTTTATTCTTTTCAAACTAGACGTAAGAAGTAAGAAGATGAATTAATATTTTTTACACCCTGTATAAATCCTTATATTTTTTATAACACGCCTTGTAAAATAAAAAAGTTTGACGCGATTGAGCTTTTCTTTTTCAGACTTACGACAAATCCAGCGTTAATATGCAACTAAAAATAAAATAATGAACCTAATAATTTGGTTTTTTATTTCAAACTATAATATCAAAAATTAGAATGATAAGAGATAGAAATGTCCACAAATAGAAAAAATCTAAAAGATAATGGAACATAAGTCATAAACCCTATTACAAAACACAGGTGAAATGTTTTCAAAATTTTTTTAATAATTATACAGGGTGTTTGAGCAATAGTTTTAATCTTAACAGCAGTTAGACCTTGCAAAAATGTCTCTATAAACATAAGTTCGATATGCATCGTTTCGAAATTGAAATACGCAGGGTCCTTAAGTTAAAAGAAGAACTGTACATAATTTTTTAAAAACACTATTTTGATAAAATAACTTAAAAATCCTACAACTTTTTCGTTATTTGAGTTTTTTCCTACTTTTCAAAAAGGGTATAAAAAAGAATCGGTTTTAATTTATTTCTTGAAAGAAGCAAAATTTAAAAAAATCAAGAGACAAAATAGTTGTATTTGAAGTTGTTTTATCGGGGTAATTACCACGAGTGCTTAAAAATTACAGACGCGCGATGATAGCGTGTTTTTCATATTTGGCCACAAGTCCGAGGACGATATGAAATTTTTAAAGAAAAGACGCAGGAGTAAAAAAATATCTGGTTAATTTTAAAGCAATGGAGCGGTATTTAGGAAGAGTATTTCATACGAATCAAAAACGTAGTTAAAGTTTATTAACTTAAAATTAAATATTAATTTAACAAACCGTCATTATTATTTAAAAAATTTCGTATTGTCAATTTAATTAAGAAAAAATCACGTTGCCTAGACGACGTATACTTTCCACAATTTTTCAAGGAATTAAAACAATAAAACCATGTTAGGTAATATACTTTTTAAAGCAATTAATTTTAGCTTCTTTTTTAACACCTTCTGTATTTCTAAAAACGATGCATTTCTTAGCATATGTTTATAAAAACTTACTTTTGCAAGATCCAACTGATGTCGAAATTTTAACACTAACGTCGATCGTTGTTAAGTTTAACAATGGACTACAACAAAGCAATTATTAAAAGCCAACACCGTTTAACAATGATAAAACGTCATTGACAGTGTTTTTCAATGATTTTAGTAGGCAACCTGTCAAAATCTGACATTTTGTTAAACATTCTAAACCGTTGTTAACTTTTAACGCTAAGTCCATTGCTAAATTTAACAACGCGATCATCATCACAAATATACATTCAAACAACCTGCATATTCCTTAAGAACTAAATGATATTGCGAAGATTTATTACAGTTAGTTAACTTAAGTTTTAAGTCATTAAAATTTTTCGAGATTTTCGCCCGTCTCGTCTGCTGAGCTACTGCTAGATTTTATCTCAATTTGGTTTCGTCTCGAAATTCGAGACAAAATGCTTCCCCGACGAGACAAAATGGCTTCGAGACGAGACGAGACGAGACGAGACGTCTCGTATCCGGGTCTCGCGGCAACCCTAAGAGAGGTTTTTTCTTTTCAAACTAGACGCTAACTTTGACTATAATCTGAATGGATTTTATTGACCCCTCGAAAAAACAAACCAATTTTACATTCTATGCGCCTTAAATGTTGTTTGGAGACTTTTTATTACTGGCAGAATTCACGTAAAAATATTGGAGCGTTTATTTAAGACTGTTGTTCAATTTCGCCCTTGCCAACTAAGTGTTTTAGGTAATATTTGGGATACTTGTTTTATATTTCCTAAAATCTAAGCAAACAGTGGTCTTCTTACATTAAACACTCATCTATTAAAATTTAACCAGCTTACACAATCATTTTCGCTTGGGTGAAAAATCTTTTAATCCTCGTACGCGGTTAAGTCCTACAGAAGAAAAATATTTGACCTTATGGGCGTTACTTTCGAAAATGACCCACAGTATCTTCTAGAAACTACCCTACTTAGAATACTTTTCCACTTTGGGCAGAAATGCCTTCTCCCCAAAAAAGTTAGTATTTTTAATTTCATCCAAAGAAAACCCGCTTGTGTTATTAAGGACAATACTATGACAAAAAAGCTTTCTCTTCGTGACCACCGACAAACTGTACAGGACCCATAATTTTTTTATAGGTTATAGAACTTCCCAATAAAAAAACAAAATGGGCCACTCTCATGTATCCTTTTTTTAGTCCATCTAAAAACGCCACGAACTTCCCACTTTAAACATTTCTGCACATGCCTAGAGTATCTAGACTGTGGAACCTGCGAACCTACAAATCTTTAATCCCGTCTTAATAACTGCCTCTTTCTTTACTACACGGTACATTAGTACTATGAATATTCTAAGTTAAAGAAAAAATGGCAATAATTTAAAAAAAACTGGCAATTTTTTGTCAAGTGGTACACCCGAATCCTGATAAAAATTAAAAGTCTTTTTCTGAAATCAGACAATAAAAGCGAGAAGGGCTAAAGCCAACAAAAACTCATTAGTCGCTCCATCTTTCTTGCAACACTGAACAAACCCAATAAAAATTTAAACCCGCCCAGGCGCTTAATAATGAAGTTATTAACTTTGCGTTTGTTTTGTTTGTCTATCGATTAAGGATTTAGAAATACAATTCAGGCAGAACCGGATTAAAAGTATTTAGTTTAGTAATTTCTTGTCCTTATCCCCTGTACGACAATTATTTCAATTTTGTTTAGGCCAATGTATAAGAATGATTAAGAATTTTTATACTTAAGGTTATGTTATTTAAACTTAGTTGCGCAAAGCTTAACTGGCTCAGGGAAAACCGATTATTTTGTCCCTCCCTTCGGAACAAATTATGATAACCGAATTAACATGGGATTCCCTATAGCCTCAAAATGAAACCTCCGGTATATGGTTACTAGAGATAGGGAAACGTAATAAATATGACTGCTGGAAAAAGAAATAAAATATTGAATACCAATAAACTAAGGTATCGATAAATTGAAGTATTTGATAAAAGTCCCACAATTTTTTCAATGTATAAAACATACAGCATCAAAATTCTAACAAACACCATCCCCTTTAAAACAAACAAGTAATAACAATTCCCAAAGCCACCCCTATCCTAAAATAACCCACCCCGAACGCTAGGACGTCGCGTCTAAGTGATTTTAATTCTTTTTGACTGCTTATTCCACTCAAGCTGACAGGGGTCTAGGTTTAAATCACTCTTAGACGCTTGTTTCGGAAAAATAATCATTTCTGAGTTAGGCCAAATGAAATCACGAAAGCAAATTGAATTTCAAACGGATGGCCATCCATTTGCTTTATAGGTTAGAACCGAGAAACTTTGTAACCGCAATTTATATCTAGTTTGATATATTAAAAGTAAAAAAAAAACGAAAAAATTGTTCTCTTAAAACTTTTTTTGCTAAGCAAACGCAAAATATACTGTTAAGCAGATAATTTAATTCCGACCAACTTGTCGCTTCCTCCACTTTATTTTTCCATAAAAATGGAGATATAAAATAAGACCAAATTTTTTTTTTAATCAAAACAATAAAAAAAAAATCAGGACCTTCCTCATTTAATAAAAAGTGATATATTTTTGTTGCTATTACAACACTTCTCTTAAACCCAGGGAATTAAAAATCAAAAAATATAAAAAAGCACATAAAAAAATACCTAGCAATTCCCTATTTCTTTTTATCTTGGGACAGTCCACCGTGGGTGTCTTAAGTGAAGTAAGGGGTAGTTTATTGACACGAGATTTAAAGATTAGAATGGAAATAAAATATCTCTACATAAAGTGGACTCCACAGCCTAGACACTCTAGGGATGAAGAAACACACCAAATGAGAAGTTCGGGGTCTGTCCAGTTGAACTGTGAAGGGATGCATGAAAGTGGCACTTCGTGCTACTCTACTGGAGGTCGATTGAGGAGGTATAATATTGGCTTATTTATCGGAACAGAAGCCATGAAAATACCTATAAAAAAGTAACAAGCCGTCTACAGCTAGTCGGTGGGCAAGAGAATAAATCTTTCCTGTTAAAATGGGGTCATTAGTAAGGCGAACGGCCCTTTTTGGTTTGAATTAGGAATGCTACGATTTCTGGAAGGCGCCGTTCCCCAGATATGGAAAATATTTAGCAAGTGGATTAATTAAAAAAAAAACTAAAAAATTTTATAATTCCTTAATCTTTTTATTTATTTTTTCCTAATCCCCCCTTTAGCCCACTTTTTATTAATCATAAGGTTCTCTTTTAGAGGTGAAAAAATATCGATAATGCTATCGAAACTATCCATAGAAATGTTTGCTTTGTTAATTTAAAAAACGTTTATTCTACATAAACTTTAATACCGAGAGTATCGATAAATTTTGAAAAAATATCGACAGTGAAAACTATCGATAGTAGACTTTACTGATTTTTAATAAGTATTGCGGTGTTGTTATTATATAAAATTTGACGTTTAAAAATAAACGAAAAAAAGTTGTATATGTAGTTAAGTCCAGTTACACTAAATATCGTTGTAACTGACATTGTAAAAGTTGTTGATAAGTAAATAAATAATAAAAGAGAAAAAAGCAAACTGTCCTAATTTTAACTAACGTATTCACGAAAAGCTTGTTTCTACTAACGGAAATTCCTAAGTAGCAGTTTTAATAAATTACAGTTTATTTTTAGCAATTCATTATTTCTACCGCGTTAAGTTTTTCAAACCCTAAAAAAGTGCAGCTAAAAAGCATGTTTATCCATTTAAAAATTTCAAGAAATGTAAGTTCACTGTGCTACCACTTGGTATTATGCTAATTAAGCGTAAAATTAGGTATTCTGAAAACCGGAGCTGAGCGATTACACTAGAATTATCGAAATATCCTAAATTATTGACACATATTAATATATGAAAAACTGTCGATTAATACGTGGGTACCCATGTTAAATTAAAACACTTTTTATTATGTACTAAAACTTTAAAAAATAACTAAAACACATATTTAGAAACAAGGTTTTCCAAACTTTGGTAGTGTTCAATGTAAGGTTGTCAAACAAAATATACCTAGTTACTCCATTTCTTTATTTATTAAATGACAAACGAAAATTTAAAATTGGGCATGTATTTATTTGGTAACCCAAAAATCGGGTAACGAGTCTAATATTATGCTATTTTAATTTTCGTAGTATTTGGTATTTGGCACGTTCAAAACTGCGATAATGCGATAATTATATAAACAATAGTAATGAAACAATGGAATCTGGTCGTTGCAATTCTTATTGATAATATGCTCTTAAAGTGCCCATATTTGAATTTTAAACAAATGCAGCTTGCACCGCAATGTACACAAGGCAATAACTTTTATAAAATATGTAATTGTATCCAAAAAAATATACAAACAATACTATGGACAAGACAAGTGTAGCCGTATTAAAACCTTTTCTATTCACCTAAGAGGTAAAATTTTTGGAAAATATGTTTTATTTATTTCTAAAAATGCATTCGGATCGAATTAAAATATTATATTGGACCTTTAAACCCGAAAAATTTTTCAAAAAAATACCTTTGCTAAAAATCTCAATACATACATTACATAACAGACTTTACAGGTAAGGAAAATCGTTAAATTATCAAAGTATATATTTTCTTATGCGCTAATACATTTAGGCATCATTTAACTTGATGTTATTATAAAAAATGCCAGTTAAGTAAAACTACTTTTATTTCCAGTAATTTAATTTACTTCAGTTATTTTGGTTTACTTCAAGTACTTTGTTTTACTTTAAGTACTTTGTTTTACTTTAAGTACTTTGTTTTACTTCAAGTACTTTGTTATACTTTAAGTACTTTGTTTTAATTCAAGTAAAATACTTGGGTAGTACTTCAAGTACTTTTGGAATTTACTTGGAAAAGCAAGTACATTTTAACGAGTACTTGTACTTGAAGTACTGTTCGAGAATACTTTGACAGCTCTGGCCACAACAATACAGAACATATCTACACTACCGCGTTGTCTAAAAGGTGCCATGCAATGCAATATCTACATGTTTGTAGTGGGTTAAACATCTAAAAACCCGGCAAACACGGTACCTAGTATGAGTACTTAGGCTTCATATGAGCCTTCGTGGGCCATTATAAAGATAAAAAAGTAGATTTTTTTAAATCAAAGTTAACATCCATGAAGATTTAAATACTAAGTACTAACATAGCGTGGATGTCTTGTGTGAAGTAAGGGTCAGTTTATTAACACTCAAAGATCTAAAGGTTTGGATGGGCAAAAATGACCTCTGAAGGCGGCAGATTTCACAATCTAGACAATCTAGGGATAAAGGGTAAAGTGAGAAGTTTGGAGACTCTGTAGGGGCATCATGCGTGCACGTTAATTTTTTTCATTAACCCTGTACCAGGTAATAACGCCAAAAATGAAAAATAAAATTTATTTTGTTTACCGAGTACCTGACTTTCCATAAACAGGGTAAATATTTTTAATCACGGGTTAATGGCGAAGGAAATTACCGATTTTGTTAAGATTCTAGTTAGTACACTTCAGTTTTAACTACAAATCACGCCAAATTATTTGCCGATCTTCAACACAACCCTGTAAACTAGGGTATATTATGTTATATGTAAGTAAAAAAAATAGTCGCAATATCAATACAACAAAACGCGTTGTACATTATATTATTAAAGTTAATAACAAATATAAATACCAGCTCTATACAATTTTAAGGATAGCCTATTGTTAAGTTACAAAAGAGGTTGCTTTTTGCTCTGCATCAATAAATACATTGTTATACAGCCGTAGTTTTGCTTAATATAAAATTACCAATTTTATAAACTAAAACAAATACGAGAATGTTAAATTAATTTTTTTGGCGATGGCTTATTTAGGAGCATTACCAACATATACAAAATTATGCATTAATAGACCTCATTAATGCATGATTTTCTAACAATCAACGATTATAGTATTGGCAACTTAAAATACACAAATTTAGACATTAAGTCAATTTGTAACTGGGTTGCCAAAAACTGAAATACATCTCGAATAAATTTTAAAAAATATATTATTTTTACAAATAAATAACAAAACAATCGCCGAAAAAATACTGTAACTAACTCGGGCAATCATTGGCGATTAATGATTTCAACCCTTAATGGTTTTTATCATTAATAGCCCTTATTAATACCCTTGTTGGTTAAAGAGCTGTTAACTATCGCTATGTGCAAGAGTTCGTAAATCCATAAAATTTGGTAAAAACAATAAATATCAGAGTTTGCAGTTAAAAGACACCTCCGAATATCCAAGTATGCTTACAAAAAATGATTTTGATTTTGCACTTGCAAAAAAAAATCCGCTTGTGCAACGATCTTCCTTTGTAAATAACGTCAGACGGTTTGTCCGTTCTACTCCACCATCTGGCACTTTAATACAATATATCAAATATTCTGATTAATATTTAACAGTTAACTTGAATACCCTATGCCCTTTGACCTTTAGAAATGCCTATGCCTAACTTAGTCAGTTTTTAAAATATGGGTCTGAAAGCTTTATGAACATGTTAATATATGGGACACGTTTGTAAGCACACATCACTCCGGGCTAACTTGTGCATTACAACTAGAAGTATTAGTCACCAACATAAAATACTAAAAAATAACCGTTAAATGATGCACTCGATTAAAGAAAAAATAATAGTCACTAGAATTTACAGTCAAGTCAGGATGTTTAACTTTTTTGTTGAAAGTTTTATTATAATAGGAAATAGTTTTCTTTGTCATATATTTGACTTTTAACTGAACGTCTACAAAACCTATTCTCAAACCGATGAATAATCATATCACGTAAATATTGCCGCAATTTTGTCTTTCTAAGACCGTACTTCCTCCCACCTTAAGGTGTCTTTACAGTTGGAAACCTTTCTTGCTGCTCTTTTGACAGATTCAAATTTACTGCTGCAATCTGTTTTAACAATAAGGTTTACCAGCTCACTGAAATTTGTAAACAACTTATTTAAGTATTTCTAAAATTGTTGAGTATAAAATAAATGCAAAAATGAATTTTTGGCTTGTTGGTTATAAATATACAGGGTGTAAAAAGTATGATGCTCATGATTTTAATGAGCGATAGAGGAGCTTAAAATAAGTCGAAAAAGCCAAGAACATATCAGTCAAAAGTTAATTGTTTTCGAAATATGCCCTTTCAAAGTTTAAAAAAGTTGGCAACTGTTTCCAACCTGTTTCCTCGAAGCGAGTCTCAACTTCGAACGTTGTTGTGAGTTTTTTGCACTGTTTACACTTTTTTAAGGAGATGTTCATTTACATACAAATAATAAAAATTACTTCCTGCAATTTATTTTGATATTAAATTTAGGTAAAAAACAATCAATTATTGTTTGGTGTTTATTTGAAAATTAAAAAATAATTGTACTTACCATAAGAATAGGCTTAATATCCATTTTAGAACACAAATTATTATGCATTAAAAACAGTATTTTTTTGTTTTTGCTTAAAGAATAAGAAAGTTTCTCAGGTCTTTTTTTATTCCGTTTTCATCCAGTCTTTGGTACACTTGCAAGCCACGTTTGTCTTGAATTTAAAACATATCGGCATATTTTTTTCCCGATTCGAAAACAAACAAAAAATATCGTGGCCGGATCGGTAAGCTTTTTTGAACGACTGACCTTACGCACAATGGTAGCGCTCTGTTGCCAATTGTTTTTTTAGTTTTTAACTGGAAGAACAATTGTTAAAAAATTATTATTTTTTTTTTATTTGTAGACTAAAACATTTAAAATTTAGTTTAATTTATTATTAAATGAATCTACTGATAAGCGATTAAGACAAAATTTTCCAGTTGTTACGGTTTACAGAAATGACTGCTTTTAAAGTGCATGACTTTAACATCGTTTAGACAAAAATCTGTCGAGTTTTGACACATGTCATATAAACTTTTCGACTTATTTTGAGCTCCACTATCGCCCATTAAAATGATGAGCATCATACTTTTTACACCCTGTATTATAACAAAGATAATACTACTACGGATAAGATAAACCATTTAATGCTATATTTTTGATACCCTTAATGGACTTTGGCTAACGCGAGCCGATGTCCATAGAAGTTTTCGCGCTAGGCATTTCAATCCTTGAACGAAAGTTAAACAGTGTTGCCGACGAATAAATACACTGTTGGCGTGATGAAACGCGACTAGAAAATACACAACCCGTTTTAGCCGCCCCGCTTTTGCTACTTCGTATTCCGAATAAGGTACAAGCGACAGACGTGCCCAACTACGCACATGGTTTCGCACCTCATTTCGCTGGGGACAGGGGTTACTGATTTAATTTTATTCGCATTTACGGAAGCATTGATATCTCCGAACTGGTTCAGAACGCCCCATTTAAATGAACCATCTATCCGTAGAAGTATTATCGTTGATTATAACCAACACTCGACACTCTTTTGAGTAAAGTTAACTGTTTAAGGCCAACCTATTTTAGGGTGGGGACCTTAAAAAATCACTAAAATATTCACCAAATCGAGCAACTGCAAAAAAATATCACCCTCCGTATTTTTTTTGCACGAAAGAAAATTACAGCATTTTTAAAAACCAAAAAAGATGCGTGTTCAGAGAGACACACTGTAGCAAGAAATCTTGCAAACAGTAAACACACTTTTGGTAAAGCGCATCCTCAAGCAGTGATGTTAGACTGTGACTCAATAAACCTGGTACAGATGTCGCTAAAAGCTGGTATTTGAAAAAAAACTGGTATCATGGAGACTAATGATAAGGAGGACCATCTCTTATGACTGTTTGGCTCAAAAAGTGGCCCCGAAATAGCATTAAATAAAGAGGCTCTGGTATAGCAGAGGGTATGGTAAAGTGAAGTTTAAAAACGGTCCTCTGGAACATTAACGCCATCCTAATTTTCTGCATTTTGAGGGCCACTTTTGGTAACACAGAGATGGTCCTTCCTATCTCTAGTCTCCATGATAGATACACTAAGTAAGTCAGTTTTATGATGTACTTTTGGGTGATAATAGATAACGCTGTAATCAATTTCTATAGAGCTAACGTCTGAAGTTTACGGCCGTAAGCAAGTTAGCGCTGAGTATTCGTATAACTCCTAATTTTAATTCTTGGACAATGTTTAAAGTTGGTATTTTTGCATACCAGCACAACGTTTACTTGGTACATGGGACAAGACTCTGAAAAATGGTACGTATACCAACAAATTGGTACGTCCCAACACTGTCCTCAAGCGGCAGGACCAAGTTCGAAAACCTGGTTAAACGCATATCCTGGGCTACGTTAGATAAAATGCGTGTAAAAGTGACCACATGCGTCATTTTCTTTAAGCATATATACCTCGATATATACCTACTAGAGTCACCACCACTTGGCCGTGCGAACAAGGCAGCCTTGCCGCTTGGCTGTACGAAAAAGCGTGCGAGAGAGAAAGATAAAGAACCTTTCTCTCTCCAGCTCCAAAATCTTTTGGTCACGCAGAGAAGATTATCCCTCTCCATAGACCAAATTACTAGTCCGGTGCGAGAAAGAAAGCTTATTTATCTTTCTCTCTCGCACGCTTTTTCGTACAGCCAAGCATGGAAACTGCCTATCAAATTATGCTCAGAGGTCCGTTATTAACCTATGGAGTGTCCTATTCATAATGGATTGTAGTGGCGCACTCCCTAAATTAATTTTCACACCGTGGTGTCATTTAGCCAGGTTTTTAAACGGACATCATTACCTTCCTTTCCTGTATTCCAAACGGTAAAACTATAGACATGGCCTAACACAACTAAAGTCTTCTGTTAGTAAATTCCGGTACGCCGCCTTATCTCCCATAATTTGGTAACATTTTAATCGCATGACCTTACATAAGAAGTAATCACAAACTGTATATATTAAATGAAGCAGAAAATTCAAAATAGCCACGATAAAATTTAAGTATAGTACAGTCCATAACAAGTATTATGGCTCAAAGGTTACGACAGTTCGAAGGTGGTTGACCTCATTGCACCTTATTCCTTCCTATTGTTTTCATAAAAATGCCTGGTACATGGAATGGCGTGCCCACTTATAATAGCTGCTTTATTATTAGGGTAAATTTTCGGGCGGTTAATATAATTTTCTTTATTAATGTTGCCCTAAATAAATACGATTACACCTCCAGGTGGTTTATTCATGCCGCGCCGCGAACAAACACGAAAATATCACGGCAATGAATTTTTTTCACTCTTCATTTAGTTATAAGGTAGTAGGCGAAAAAATTACCTATAAAAAGGTTATTACGCTACGATTTTTATTTCGATGTACTACAAGAGAGTTTTTTTTTATCAATTTAAACAATAGAATTAAGAAATCTGTTTTTTTCGTATTCTCCTGTAATATATGTAACAAGGGGAATCGCGTCCATTTTGCGTCACCACTTCGAAGAAATAAACTTTATTGGTTTTTTGAAATTCTTCCGTATTAAAAATACCTAAACTGCTTTAGTTTGTCCATCTGTTAACAAACAATTATCAGCCTTACAGCTGTACCGATAATATTTAAAAAACTCTTTTAACAAATGGATTTCCCGGAATTAATTGGCTTAAGTTAACTAATTTTTTATATGAAGTTAGGCTTGTTGGACGGTTCTCTGTCACTGCATTCTTAACAGATTTATTACCGCCCCCTAAGGCTGTTTTAGAGTGCACAGTCGAAGACGGGCTTTTAAAGTAGATTCCATCAATATGACAAGGGTTCCTTCATGTACCTGGCTTTGGATGTTCCTCGCCGAGCCTAACAAACTTGAGCCTGCATTTCATTTCACATTGGTAGCAACATATCTTAGGTGTTTCTTCCTCCGCCTGTCCAAAGTCACAGCAGCTTAAAAAAAATCGGATACTCCTCTCGAGCCAGAAAGTACTTATTACCTTGTAATCGGTGCAGCGTGTATCCCAAATTAGATCCTGCTTGGAATATTGTTCTTATGTTTGGAGCATGGCGTCTCCCACGGCTATTGTTTGAAATAAATCCATTTTTTTTTTAATTAAAAATTTATCAGAAAAAAAATCAAAAAATGGATTTCGACCTGTTCAATTTAACCAGCCTTTACGGTCTCTCGAAAAAAAAAACATATAAAAATATAATTAAAAAAGAATCCGATTATTTTTATGCTAGTTGCAAAACATTAAAAAAAAGATGCAATAAAGCTACTTCCTAAACAAATAGAGGCAAGTATGACCAAAGCAAATATAGATAATATACATATGTTTTAACAAATTTACGACAAATCTAATAAGTTATTTCCTGCATTGTAAGTATTCACAGCCTGGCGTTCTTTGCTCCCCATTTTGGCGAAGCCTTATCAGACACCTAATTTCCTCAATCGTTTTTAGACTTACGAAGGTGATTCATTGATATTACCTAGTAATTTCCTGATTCAATGCAGTCTGCTACTGACGAATCATGTGGTTTTGTCAGTTTTAATTTTGCCAAGACGAAAATTTAATTAAAATTAAAAATCTGTGGGGTTAGTTACATGGTGTCATAAGGTTAATTTATGTACAATTATAACCATTAAGTACTCTAATATATAGAAAGTTGTCTGCCATTAGTGCCGCTTTACCTAATGGTTAATTATATGAAAGTTATTCAAATTAGATCGGACAAAATTTTTTGGCGCAAAAATGGAAATAATTTGAAAAGGTCTGTCAATTGTCAGATGTGAAATGGGCTGATAGTTTTATAAGCAAATTTGGTTTTGTTTGACCGTTTGCAATATTAAACTTTATTACTTGTTTTTTGGGGTTTTTCGGTCATTTTTTAAATAAAAATCAATGTTTAATTGAATAAGAATATCAACTATATTGTAAAAATTACAAGCACTAGATAACATTCTACCATTCTTGTTCCTAATTAACCAACCACCTAATTTAAATTCGAAATTGATTTTAGCGGATTAACTCTTGTGTTTTTAAGAAAAATACTTCACATTTTTTTACTTTAAAATTGAGTTTTGTTGACGGTCATTCAGGTATCGGATATACATCAACTGCATATTAAAAATATTTGTTCTCGGAAGAGCGAACTGACGCTGATAAACAAAATATTTTTAAAATATTTGAACGCCAAAAAATGATTTAAAGACATTTAAAATGGTAACATTTTTTCGCTCAGAAATGATAGCAAATTTGGGTTTAAAAATATCGGGAATATTATTAAATTGCTGTTAGCAACGATAATTCTTTGCTTGCAGCACCACTACCTTGTAAGTAACCTAACTTTTTTGTAAGTGTTTTTATTAAAAGATAAAAATATTTCTGTGGAGTTTTTTAAAATAAAATAATAGTACCCTCAAATCTACACAAATGGATGATAAAACTGTATTAACAAGTGCATCTTTAAAAATTCTTTCCTTAATAAAGAAATAAAAAATCACAAAATCCTATTATTCCGGTTAATATATTATTGAAATAGCAAAATGAGGTCCAGGGAAAAAAAAGGCAAAGGAATTTATTCTAATGTGTCTATTAGTATAGTTTCTGTTTTTCACTTGATACAAAGAGGGATATTTTTGGGATCGGGATCCTGTTTTGAAGACCCTAATATTTTTATTAAAAAATCTAACATAAGCAATAACAAATAAAAACCACAAAAATAAAAAAATATATAAACAGTTACGTATTATAGGATATAGGTACATAGGTAAAAAAATCAAGCCACACTTAAAACTTAAAAAAAAAGCAAAAACAAAATCCTTTTTACGATTTGCTTCGTAAAAATAATTAGGCCCTTGAAAACAACAACTTTGTTTCTTATCTCGGGACAGTTCACAAAGGCTAAAGTCCTAAGTACTAATGTACTGTGGGAGTATTAAGTGTGGTAAGAGAAAGTTTATTTACAGGGGACTTAAATATTTTAAGATTAGAAAGAGGAGGAAAAACATCTGTGGTTAGCAGGTTCCATAGTCTGGACACTTTAGGGATAAAAAATCGAACAAAGTGGGAAGTACAGGGCCTCTCATGTTAAACTGTAAAAGGATGCACAAAAGTGGCACTACGTGTTGCTCTGTTGGGAGCAGCCTGAGAACTAATTATACTGGCCAATTCTTCAGAGCAGAAACCGTGAAAATACCTTTAACGACAGTTTCCCTACATCCCGTCGATGGTCAAGAGAAGGACGCCTTCCCGTTAGCGTGGTATCATTGACATGACTAACAGATATTCTTTGAATTGATTCAAGAATGCTAAGAGTTGTAGGAGACGCCATGCCCCAGACATGAGAACAATATTCTAAAGAGGGTTTGATCTGGAATACATAGAGAGTATACAGATTAAAAGAAGAGAAATGTATCTAAATGTAAGTCACTTAAGAACAATCTAACTTTGGTCGCAAATGTGACTGCCAAAGAAAAGGCTCTTTTATCTTCCCCACTTGTAGATAATACTGTCAGTAGATATTATATTATTATAAACTTAACTAAACTAGGCTCATTAAGTGATATTTCTTTTTTTATTACGTTAAGAGTATTAAGACATATCATAAGTAAAAAAACCGCCCATAGAGACTAATGATATTTTACATCAGAACCATCGAGAACAGATAATTTCATGATCTAACAAAATCGGGATTTTCGAGATTGCCACACCCCAATCCCGGGTTTTTTGGGACTAAAAACAAGTTGTTAATCACATCTGTAGTACTAGTTAAATATAGCAAAAAATACATTAAAACCTAAACTAAAATACCCCTGGTTCCCTGTTTATCACTCCGATTTTTTTACGTTTTTTAAGGTTATATTTTCAGTCAGACCAAAATACAATTTACGCAATTTCACGCGCGTTTAAAATTTTAATTTTTAGATATGAGCGCAAACATATGTGTTTGCATAATAATATTATTTTTGTTCAACGATCTTTAGATTTTTCTTAATCTACAGACCTAAAAACGTGAAGATCTCAATATGCGTCTATTCTGCGAGAGATAGAATAGCATTGTTTACACGGGGTGGACCAAATTTTTAGATCAAGGTCTAAATGACGTCACGCGTACTTTTTTCTGGTGTAACCACATGGATATTAAAATTGGCTACTCAAATCTGAACCGTCTCAACTAGGGTAGAACCAATATCATTTTCTTCAGTGTAAACAGGTCGATCCTTTTTGGTGGACCAAAGTGATAGCTTTGATCTTTGACAGTTTGCGTTTCGTAAGAAAAACTGCGAATTCCAGCCAACCTACAAAATATTTTTGTTGCCTTTACGTTTTTTAAAGTTCCGTAGGTTTTTTTCTGCAACTTTTTAAATTAATTTAACAATAAATATAAAAAAGGTTAGGTTTTGATTATATGGTAAACTCTTATTAGCCTAATTTACGCCGCGAGGATCAATTTCCTTGGACCAAATCAAGAATTTATTTTTTTTTAATACACAAGTACAGACCAACTTAATTTGTGGATCAATTACATTCAGGTTTAACTCTAGTACCAAAACGAGAGTTAACCATATGATCAGAACCCAACCTTGTTTTTTTTTATATACATGGTTAAATGAATTAGGAAAAAAGTTGCAGAAAAATACCTTAAGAACTTTAAATAACGAAAAAGAACAAAAATATTTTGTAGGTTGACTGGAATTTGCCGTTTTTCTTGCGAAACGCTAACTGTCAAAGATCACAGCTGTCACTTTGGTCCACCAAAAAGGACCGACGTGTTTAAACCGAAGAAAATCAGATTTGATCAACCCGAGTCGAGATAGTTCAAATTTGAGTAGCAAATTTTAATACCCATGTGTTTACACCAGAAAAATTTGGTCCACCCTGTAAACAAGGCTATTGATTAATAGCAAGTTGTGGTCACATATGTAAGATTTAACACGAGAAAACGTTAAAAACAAAACTTTTCTCTTGAAAAGCTATACACAGCTAACTTTATCATAAGTATTATTCTGTCCTACAAAGCAGAAAACTTGTATGTAACATAAACACTTTAAATAAATATATTAATGTCATCGCACAAATTACCGCAGTGAATAAATGGCAATAGGAAACATTCTGACATTCAGGCAAGATATTCAGAAAAGAATGAACAGAAAAGATTCTTCATTAAAAAATGGAAAAATAAATATATTTATGGGTTGAGTTTAGGAAAAATATCAAATGTGTACATTATTACAAACTTGTGTATATGAAAATCTAAATGTTTTTGCATTCCTTCTGAAGTTACTCTAATTTAAGTCAATACTCTAAAATCTAATCCTTTTTACTGACGCTAACTGAAAGAAGAAAGACTTAAAATACTTAAGTATCAAAATTGTTGTTGAATTGCGGCATCCTCTTTTTAGTTTTTGGGTAATATTACTGGTATATTTAGTTTTTTATAAAACGCTTCTCTGAACTAAACTTGAAACTTAAATTTTTTACCTTTTAAAACGAAACAAATCATTAGAAATTAATAAGTTTAAAAATGAAGTCCTTATTAATTTACTAAACAAGGTGTTTACTAAATTTCAAAGATGATTACTCGAAGCAAAGTAAGAAGAACCCTATTTGCTCAGATATTAGAATAATGAAAATATATCCGAAATACCACCCAGACTCTAACATGACGATTCTGCAACTTAACAACGATAGAAAAAACAAGCAAATGTAATATTTATAACTGACATTTTATTTGCAAAAAATTTTTTGAGAATAACAAAAAAACTAAAAAGACCTTAGTCTCATTTTCTTGTCATAATAATTTATGGCAAATAATAATTGAAAAAGTAATAAAGTTTTAATTTTAATAAATAGCCAACCTATTAATAAATCCCAGCACCTGTGGGTTTTAAAGCCAAAGCACACAGCCACAGCAGATACAAATATGACCAGATTCCTGTTTCCAGTCAGTAAGTATATTTCCTTTTCGAATCCGTATAATCAGTATATATCCCAAAAAAGAACCCTGTTTGTAATATTGTTCTTATGTCTGGAGGATGGAGTTATTAATGACCCCAGTCTTACAAGAAAGACTTCTCTTGCTCATCAATGAGCTGTGGGGGATCTGTCGCATGTTATATAGTTTATGACTTCTGCTCCGAGGAATTAGCTGATATTATACCTCTCCTAGCGGCTCCCAGTAGCCTGACATGAAGTGCCACTTTAATGCATTTCTTGACAGTCCAACCCGGGAGACCCCGAATTTACCACTTTGATCATTTCTTTATCCCTAGAGTGTCTAGGGTGTGGAACCATCCGCCTGTAGAGGTCTCTCCTTTCCCTGCAAACCCCAAATATCCAAGTTTCTCCTAATAAACCTCCTTTTATTTCAATTAAGACACTCACGATACATTAGTTCTTATGCTATATAAGCCTTCATGGACCGCTCCAAAATAAAAAAAAAATCTAACATTTTTCGTAAGCACTGAGGGTAATAATTTGCTTTATTGTTTTTTATTTCATTTGTACATAGACTTGGGCAGTGTAAATTGACGTTAGCCTACAGAACAGGCAAAATTAGTCACAAAAAATTCAATAAGGTTACTAGCTAGCATCAATCATCTGTTCTTAAGTAATGAGCACCCCATTATTTTTAAAAAGCTACAAATAAATAAGAAGCTGTTCGCCACCTGGGTTATACCACAACGAATTTCATTTAAAAAAGAGCATTAATTAATGACCAGTTTAATTTTTGTAATAAAAATAATCAAGCACTTTAACCTACCTACAACATAGTAAACATAACAATACAAAATTAAAACATTATTTAAATTAGAAACATATTCTAAATTTAAATAACAAGAATTAGATAATTTTCGACTAAAATAAAAGTGACATCATACAAGAAATGTTAAAGTCACTGGTCAAGGAATCCAATATACCCTAAAGGCATACCAAGGGTATCTGAATTTACTTAACATATAACATAGTGCAATTCTAAAAATAGAAATAAACCTGCAGTGTAGCAAATTGAAAAAATAAATAGTTTCTTTATTGATATCTACCAAAATCAACAGTATAAACATTACTTAACACTAGAAATTTTTGATGCTGGTATACAAATAGACTAATCAAAATGAAATTATAAGATGACATCACTCAAGATTATATTTAAAGTAGTAAATTGGCCTACAAAACGAAGTGGGCCCTTTATTACCATAAAACTAGCTGTAGATTTTAATAAAATATGTTGAAATTCAAAACCAAATGAGGTTTTGCCATCAAGAGATAAATTAATACCCAAACCGCGATGCGTGAATTCTTCTTTTAAAGGTCTATGACAAAAAATCGTGAAAAAAAGTGTTTAGTCCAAGTTTTTGCACCACATCCTTGGTTCTTTTTTTAAACCATGTTTTATGATAAAAGGTACTAAAAAGCATACAGTTATGATCCAATTTTCGCAATTAAATGCAGACTTAAACATAGAAACACAATAATAACAGGTTATTCCATGGAACACCAAAACAACTTAGGTAGGTGTTCCATTGATAAAATTTGGGTCTTCATTACAATAAAAACCAAACAAAACAATAAATTATATGTTATCAGGCCATATACCTACTAATTAAGTAGTTTGATAAGATAACACTTACCGAAAATATCTTAAATAGAACAAACGGTCTTCATAACGATTATTCACTAGACTACAAGCACACACAACAGATGAACAGAGATAGATAGGTGCGGCTTAACTTGGATCCTGTCACTCACAAATCGAAAAATAACTATCAAATCACAATTTTGGTGCAGATAATGAGTTTGCTTTCTTTTGTATCATTGCATATTATTACGAAGAAGGTATAAATAGCTATTATGGTGGTTTTGAGAAGACGTGAATCACTTTTCTTTTATTTCGGTTTAGTTTGGTAGGCGTGGTAATTGTACAGTTTCATTAGAAAGTGACACCTATCGATCGATTTGATAAGGTATTTGTCAATATCGGTGGTTGACATAAGACTTAACATTTTATATTGTATAGTTCTCATAGTGTACGGTAGATGACCCTAATATCATTCAGGTAAAAGAACCAGAACCGGACTAAAATATTTTATGGGTAAGGCTAGTCGTCCACTGGGTCTGGAAAGCTGCGAACGGAGTATGGAGGTTAGAGAGGTAAAGGAGCACCATCTCTTAGGGCTGTTTTGCTCAAAAAGTGACCCCAAAATAGCATTAAATAGAATTTGCTGGTGTAGCGAAGTAAATCAATTAGGGCCGCCGCCAAAAAAAAAAGTAGAGGGGGTCAAAAAGTTTAAGTCAATTTACTAGTCTAGAATTAATTGAAATAAAAACAAATATAAATATACCACAACTTATTTAATTTCTTAATAATAATCATACTCATTTAAATTTTTAGGCAATATTGTAAAATTTAAGGATTTAGGCGGAAAATGTTTTATTTTGGGTAATTTTTAAAAACCCAGGGGGGGTCGACGGACACCCCCTGGCCCTCCCCTGCCGGCGGCCCTAGAACCAATGAAAACCAATGACTGACAGCAATATATAAAGTGAAGTTTGAAACAACGAGGTTATTGGTTTAGAACGGTTCTTGGGAACACCAGCGCCATCTTACTTTATTGCAATTTGATGGATATTTTTGTAACACAGAGATGGTAACTTTAGAACCCATGAAACTGAGAAAACAGCGATTTAGGCGAATGCCATTTTCACGAAAACATGCAAACCACTATCGTCCATCGCCACAAAACTTTTTTACGAAAATGGCCCCTAATTGCAGTAAATTAAGATGGTGTCGGTGTTCCAGTTAACCGTTTTTAAACGTCACTTTATATATTGCGGTCAAGTTCTTTGGTTCACATCATACCCGCAGCTATACCAGCACCTCTTTAGTTAATGCTATTCTGGGGCCACTTTCTGATCCAAACAGCCCTAAGACATGGTGCTCCTTATCTTTTACCCTCCATAAATTCAGTTCACTAGCGTGTGTCGGAGTTTTTCGTGCGTTGGCGTGCGAATACGGACGTTCATGACTTCGCAACTTTTCGCGGCCTTCCGGTCCCAGTAGACGACAAGGCTAGTCGTCCACTGGGACCGGAAAACTGTGAACTGCGAAAAAGCGAATCCCATTAGCACCAGAACATACAAACGACCATGATGTTGATGTAAAGAAACAAGTACCCAATTTTTTCTAGGTAAACACAACATACCGGTATCATACTGGTATCACAGCATAACTAACAGAAAGTAGCACCCTTTCATGAATTGACGGGAAATTACGGTCATTTTTCTTGCGGAATCTCAGCCAATTAACGTTTAGCTAAGATAGAATCTGTCTGCTTTATTTGAATTTTAATCGTATCTTTCGTGTTTTGTGCTTAAAACTAAAAAAAGCGCCACCAGGGAGAGATCGTGTTGCCTGTTAGTTATGCTGTACACAAGTAAATATGTTGCGTGTGCGTGACAGCGTGACCAAAATTCATACTCTGCGCCGATCCAAATCCGCAATGTAGTTTTTTATTTGTTTACCCAATTTTACTGCAGCAAACTTTTAAATTATCGGAGTTAATGTAAAGTTTATTGGAAAATGCCGAGTTGCAATGTAAAAAATTGCTATTACTGGAATGAAAAAACAAAAAATAAAAATATACAATACTTTCGTGTACCAAAAGACGAAAGAGCTAAGCAGTGGGTTGATTTCCGTGAGCGTGAAATAAATGCCAAAAGTGGTATGTTTTACATTTATTAAATAAACACGGAATTAAGTCTTTCAATCATTCTGAGATTAAGATATTTCATTTGTCATGATTTTTCATACATGTTTCAGCAAGAGTGTTTAGTACATTATAAACACGACTAACACGAGTGCTACATTAAAAAATGTGAACCCTTAACGTTTATTGGGCTTGAACCTCTTATACGGCTTAGTTATAATAAAATATAACTAAATTTTGTCAAAACCCAGATTTATTCGTGTTAAATTTAAGTATATCATTTAAACTGCTGCGCCCCAATATATAGCTGCGTAGTCTCACACCTTGTTTCCTTATATCATGGGAACGACCATCGCCTATTGCCACTGATTTTTTGCGAAATTTAACTTACGAGCGTGTGTGGGGATCGTTCATGCGTTGACGTGCGAACACGGACGTTCATAACTTTGCAACTTTTCGCGGCTTTTCGGTATTTCGGTCCTAGTGGACGACTAGCCTAACACCTTCGAGCATATACCTACTAGAGGAATCCTTGCCATTTGGTCGTGCGAAAGAGAAAGCAAATAGTTGGGCACACACCTTCTGTAGTCAATATGCTACTGTATATGTATGCATTTGCAAATTTACTTTGGGAATTGTTTGGGAGGAAGGTTCTTAGGGCTGTTTTTAGGGTATATGTAAAATCTTACAAATTAAAGTGATTTTGGGTCGTGGTGTAGACGGCTCCTTGAACCGCAACGTTTTCTGAGTATCAATTTACACCCACTATAGATTCGGGCCGAGAAGGGTAACTCGGATCCAACTGATCCAAGTACTCGTTAATTCCGCTTTAGGTCTAGGCACCCAACAACGTAAATGTATCTGGCACTTTGTGCTTGCAATTCTGCACATGCGCAGGAAAGTAAATATCCACTTTATTAAATTTAGAAATGTGTATACTTTTACCAGTTTCTTGTAGTGATTTAAATACTAGATAAATAAAAGTCTTGGAAATGATTAAACAAATTTAATGACTAAAACAGAAATGCTATACAAAAAAAGTAATAACAAGGAACAAACCACAAAATAGTTCAAATAATTCTAAGTAGGAAACTTCAATACTTAGTAACAAATTACCTCTCTTAACTATATTAATCTCAGATCAAAAAATAAAAAAATAAAAAAAAATACCGGGTCTATAAAAACGTAGCATTTTGTCATCTCTTGCTTCAGTTAAAAATATATTCAAATTTGAGATTCTTATGACACTTTTTTTATACTCAACGCGGTTTTAGGGGGGTACAAAGTACTTTAATTTATGCTGGTTATAGGAGGTTCTTATACTAAAGTACTTAAATTATTGCCAATGCCAATTTTCAAAAGGTTGATCTTGATAATACACATACATCTTTGCCCAAATTACTAACCTGCCAATAAAATGATTAATCTTAATGTTGCTATATATTAATCCAGGTAGTCTTTGCCAACGAAATTTAGATTAATTTTACAATATTATAAAATAGTTTTAAGAATATGATGGCCGCTTGTAATTTTTATCATGTTGCTGCTATGTTTTAAGAAAAAACAATACTTAAAGGCTTTAAGAATACATGCTAAATATTTAAAATGAAAATGGCAGCTATTTTGTTGAATGGATCTCCTCTTTCACCTCGGGCACAGAATATGTTAAAAATTATATTGACAAACAGAGAAAAATATTATAATAATAGACCCTAAAGTATGTCAAACAACACAATAAAACTCTTTTTAGTTTAAATAAATTATTAACAATCTGTTACCCACACTGACATTTTCAGCAGCATTTTTGGTCTCACAACAACTTAATTCTGGCCATTTTAAGTTAAGAGTGACGATCTTGCTCTCGTCACTCTTAACTCTCACTAACCACAACTAACCACAACTAAACCAAGATGTATTGAACTGGTTCAAAAAATTCGTACCAAAATAACCAATGCAAATGAATCATAAGGAGACTATTTCTTCATTTATTTTTGCTTACATTAATTTCAAATTAAAATATCCCAATTATATATTTTTTTAGTTTTTAACAGTAAACATTTTGAATAGACTTGTCCTTTAAATCTATGCATTTCTATTCTGATATTATAATTGACAGATATGTCTCATATTTGTCAATAAAAAGTTATTTATTGACAGATTTTTTAGGGCTTCAGCAAACTAAGTTTTTTAATATTGTAACAAATAGTTTGTGGTTTTAAGAAACACTTCCAAACATCAATTTTGTAGAAAAATGTCAATGCAGGCCACAAAAAATAAAAAAATAAAAAACAAGTACAAACATAAAATAATTGGAATGACTAGCAGTAAATACAATACAGTCTTATAAATCATGTGAAGACATCCTTAATATTCTGGAACTGTCTTACAGCCAAATCCACCGGCAAGTCAAACTTGTATTTTGTTAAGACATCCAGACTTTTCAGACTATCTTGAAACCCTAAAAATTTATTGCTTTGAAAAAGTTAAATACGCTAAGATTTTAAAATTTAGAAATGAACTGGAACTCTTATGCCTAAACTAATTAAGCAGTTAAAACTGCTGAATAAAAGAAGAAATAAGTGACGGCATAATTTCAAGGAAGGTATTTTTGTTTAGCACTTAAAAAGCACTGGATTAGATTAAAGAATTATTAGGACATTAAAAAGAAAGTGACATCTATTAAAAGATATGAATATACTTAAAAAATATTTTTTTGCAGTTGAAAAGTGAGGAGGTGGCACCTTGGACCTGTCCATTTGAAGTATGACGTTTTTTAAGTCCGCCTAAATGTTTTATTCCCATTATTCCTTGGTTTCTTTGTAATATAATAAAACCAAAATCCACCAAAATAGTTTTGTACTAAATAAGTTCTTTATAGGTCGTTCATACAACTTAAATAAAGGGTAAAAAAGCCACAATACTTTTTTTAATTAAATGAAACCATGCTGAACAGGTCTTACGACCAGACACTAAACAACACCAGTAGATGTGGATATTTTGTTTGTCCTAAGCTTAAAACCTCAGTACTAATATACACGGATGTCTGATAGCACTTTCTTAACATGGGACTTCAAAAGATTTACAGGATTGGAAGAAAAAAAAAACTTCTGCAGATAGCAGATTTCATAGTCAACGGATGAAGAACTAGATGAAGTTTTGGGCTTCTTTAGTTGCACTTAAAAGGGATTGATGAAAGTAGCACTTTATATTGCCTTATTAATTAGAAATTGCAAGGGGATGAATTATATTGGCTAATTCTTTAAAGTAGAAGCCAGGGAAATTCCTACAAAAAAACAGGTCCTCTATAGATTGTCCATGGACAAGAGAGTAAAGGAAAAAATAGCATTATATTGGGCAAAATTAAAATTGGTATGTGCTGTTGGAGAAGCCACTCTCTAGACATGGAACAGTATTCCAAGTAGGATCTAATTTGGGATATATACAGAGTGTATAGGTGTAAAAGAAAAGAGTAGTTTTTGGCTTGAAAGAAATATTCCAGCTTAACAGCTGCTGTGGCTATAAGTGTAAAATATAAATTTTAGAAAGATTTAAAAATACCAAAAATATTACAAAAAAAATGGCGAATGCGAATACACAAAATGATATAAGTAGTACCATTAAGCTGGAAATTACAGAGGTAAACAGTATTACCTATATTTATTTTTTTCTAGAGCAATTTAAAAAAAAGTGTTCTATACTTTTTTTATAAAATAAAAATTTTAGTTGTGAACTTATTTTACCAACAAAAGTGTCTGTCTCACCTGTCTTTACAACATAGCTCCAAGGAAGGTAATACTCTTTGATAAGCTGGTTGCACGTAAATAGTAGGTTTAACCATGGGACAAGCTTATTAGCACTAAAATAAAAATATATTTATGTTTAAAATAAATAAATAAAATATCTAAAAGTTTCTCTATAAATGACAAGTGTGTTAAAGATTAACTGAAAATATTCTTACTTTAATGCGGCACATATAAATGCCTTAAAATGTGAATCAAAGCTTCTTTTGTAAGGAGTATGTGTAGAAATAATACTTCCTATAGCACACAGCATGTTATGCTTATTACTATTCGGTGAAGCTCCTGCTATATCCAGGTTAAAGCTTTGAGAAAGTTTTCTGGCAGGTGTTGAGTTGTATTTTTCACCATTTTTAAGATGGTAGTATTCTGAAAACAACCAACAAATTAAAACAAATATAAATTTTAATACCAAAATATTGTTTCTTTACCTAATATTATTTCCCAAGCATGCATTTGAGTATTTGAAAGAGAATTTTTTCTAGGAAAACACCCAATAAAAGGAACCAAACTGGTGCTCTGGGCTGAACACGAACCATGCTGAATTAAATCTCTTATACAGGGTGTTAAATATTTTCTCACTGCAGTGGTAAGCTGAACATTGCATGAAGAAACTGATTGGACTTCCGAGTCACTTGTATAATCTCCCTGGTTTTGGCTTGTAATAAATGCCTGGTTTTCCTCTGCCGCTTCAGCTAATTCTCTTACTCGAGCTATGGCCATCTCAAGTTTTGCCCTTAAGTCCCTAAAACAACGAAGTTAAGAATAGTATTACATAAAATAAAGGTAAAAAACTTACCCCCAATGATTAACTTTCATAGTTTTTTTAAGATCATTTTTTCTAAAATGAGATTTAGCTCCACAACCCAACTGCATGACAGCAAACATCTGCAAAATTGTTGCTGTTTTTTGGATCAGACCTAATGTAGTTTCACTACGAAAGGGCTTTTTAACTGAATGATATGCACAACCACAGCTACATTTTTGATGCTTGTTTCCATCATTTTGTAAGTAACCTATGAACCTTTCTAAATCAGCTACTTGGGTTTTTAATTGAGCTACTAAATGTTCTTTTACTTTCAGAGGGCTTATAAGTTGATCAAGAGCAAGATTAATTTGTTGTTTAACAGATTCCGGATTCATCTAGAACACAAAAAAAAAATGTGTTTACCATTGTTATCACAAACAAGATGTTTTAGACTCTTACCTGATGATAATCTTGTTCATCCAATTCAAGATTCATTCTAGTTTTAAGTTCATTTAAAATAACTCTTTGCCTTTCTAAAAGAACATCTTGTGGTATACCAGCTTCTCCATTTTCAAAGGCATATTGTTCTAATTCTCTTAATTGACTCTTAAGCCTGTCTATAAGTTCTCTCTGTTGGGTTCGCCTTAATCTAACTGCTTCTGCTAAACTTGCTTCATCCATTTTTTCTTTAACTAAGCCTACATCTGGAATGCCTCGAAATGCAAACTCTTCAAGAGATTTTAAAAGTTCCTCACGATCTTCTGGAGGTGAATTAACAACTTGGCGTAACCGAAATTGAACTTGGGCAAAATGGGTTGTTAGCGCAAAGAGTGACGAGTTAAGAAGTTCTTGTTCATCTTCCATAGTTCGTATTTTCTCAACAGCATATCTAGACGTAAAAACGCATTAAATATAAAGTTTTTATTATCTTAAAAATAAAACTTACTGGTGGTGTTCATCACAGAAACTTAGTTTATCGAAATCAAAATCTTCTTCATCATTTGGTGCCCCTAAAGGGTCCCAACGCTCCCCAGTGGGATGTTCTTCAGGAGAATTATCTGACGTTCCTTCCATTTTACAGCAATATTGAAGCGAATTAAACACGAACTATCCACGCTTTGGCTTCATAATGTTTAAATACATAGCAGCTTTTTAACTAGGTAACGTGATAAGCGAAAATAATTTCAGATTACATTTTAGTACTTCTTTTAAAACAAATTTTAATGGTACAATAACTCAACAAAATAGTCTGATAAGTAGTTTGTTTGGTTGACGTCACGGACTTGACGTTCGATTATTTGACATTACTATAGACGAATTTAATTCACTGACTATGTTTTTGACCAGGTCACCACGTATTCAGGTACGTAAAACATGACGTCATCCTGAATTTTTTTACGAACGGGTTTTCGGTGGTTGTGAGTCGTGGTCAGTCAAAACTGAATGTTAAAACTTTTATGAGAGGAAATTTATATGCTTAAGGCAGGCCTTAAGTAAACGTTGTGTCCACCTACAAATTTTATCCCTTTTATTTGGTTTTGAGGGCCGATATTCCATTTTAATACACTTTACTTTTTACCATTTCAAGCAGAATATTTTCATGTATAAAAACCTTACAGCCTTCATATCAAAACCCAACTAAACCAATATATTTTATAAAACTTTTACACCATACGCCATACCATAATTTTTAAAAAACAAAACATAATTAAGAAGTAAATGCGGAAACAAAACAGAATTCATGAAGGTTATTGTTTACAAATTTATAATTTTTGACAGGTTATCAACATGACTATCCTCTACAACGTGGTCAAGACAAAATGTGACTTGGTTGTGACTATCTCGCCTATGACATCCCAAATTCTGACATAAAAATGCATGGTCAGGCGTAGTCATGAGTCAAATATATTCAGAGAGTTAAATTTGCTTTTTGAGACTGAATAGACATTCGATAATCGGACAAAAATCTAGCTTCGGGTAGCTTTATGTATAGAATACAGAATATTCTAGACTTCCGTTTCGACTTTCACCAAGTACAGTCACGCGTTTGGAAGTTCATGCTTTTTAGTGGAAATCGACCGCAGTGGCGCGGAATACCGTGTTTTTGCTCGTAAAAATCGAAGGGGAACTCGCCGCCCATTAATAAAGAGATCTTTCTTCTGAGGCTAGGCGCTGTGAGCGGTTAGGGCCTAGTTTCTGATTGTTTTACGTTTTGTGCAGTGCACGAGGTTTTTTTACGGTGGATGATTGGTTGCGCGCGCAGCGTGGGACGTTAGACTGACTCCAAGCTAGTTGTAGTGATGTAATAGCTGCTATTTTTGGATAACAGCTACGACTGTTATTGCTACTTTCAAATAACAGGCTAAAAATAACAGGTTCGGTTATCTAAAGGGAACAGCTCGCCGCCGATGCCTATTGCCGATACTAGAGGCCGGTCTGTCCGTTCCCCCTGAAACTGAATTCTGAAACGAAATTCGAAAAGTCGAAACCGAAAGTCGATAGTATACTAAGTGTAGTACGTTAACGTTTTAAGGAAACGCGTTCCATAGCCATACTGTTGTAGACGGGCATAACACTGCTGTTATTTTTAACCTGATATATTTTTTTTCCAATACCAACCTGTTACTGCTATTTTTAAATAACATTTAAAAATAACAGGTTGTGAAATAACCCATACTTAGCTGGTTGTACGCAATACCAGTAGCATTCCTTGGTTTGACCAAGGGTGGTAAACTTAACAAGGAGTGCTCGATTTATACTATTTGTCCGCAGATAAGGTTATGTTTGTGACGTCACCGGATTGCCCAGAAGGTAGAATTATTTTATTATTTTTTGTTAAATATTCAACTTTTAAAAACTAATTTGGATTTAAACCTGCTATTAGATCCGTATTGTAAACCACCTGATAAAATTAAGACTTTATACTACTTGTAAACAAAACAAGAGGGCAAACGGATTACGTCACAAATATCGAATTGACATTTAAATCGTCGTATATGGGCTTAAATGGGATCCAGCACTCCTTGTTAAGTTTACCACCCTTGGGTTTGACCACCATTAATTGTACCCTTTATAGATAAAAAAGCATTTAGAAAGACTGATTGATTTTGTAAAAAAACGGAATTTCTGGGGGCTACAGAGCCCGACTATCCAGAAGTTCTACCGACGAAGCCCGGGAAATCTCATGTTGCCACATCGCAACGTGTTTGGAAAGGAAAGAGCTGGCTAATTAACTGGCATTAAGAGCCAACGGGGGATATTTAACCTTGATTTAACCCCCAAGCAAGCAAAATATTCCAAAGCCATCTGATTTTTGCTACTTGTGATAAGTATAGATTTAGAACAACTTCCGTAAAATGACTATTAAAAGGTCTCTTGACGAAAACAAGTCAAAAAAAATAATATTGCGCTGCTGTAAAACTAAATATTTTTTAGATATATACCCACTTTACTGAACAAGTTTCATCAGTTAATTACCGAAGCTCCTTAATCTGAATCGCAAATATATTTTTATTGTTGGAATACCTTCTAGCTATCATTATTTAATTAGTGATTTCTGTAAATCTCATTAATCCAATAAAGTAAGTTTAATAAGATCGTGCCTATGAAAAAACCTATATTTGAAGAATGCTGTGTTTGTATGTTTTACAACAATACAGGAAGCTTTCACGATATATTATATTTAGTTTGACTTCAAATCAATAAAAACTAACTTTTTTGTTAACCCAATAGAATAGGCAGATATCCACAACTAGTAATTTTTTTTTACTAGAAAAGTAGTACTTCTCTTGATCACGAAAAGTACAATTAGCCACAAAATATTAGGGTAGTTTACATTGGGAGTACTTTCCAAAAGCGAGCAAAAAAGCAGGATCCAAAATTTGAGGAAAGTAGCGTTTCCTGGGCTCCCCTGGTCCCTTTACTTTTTGAAACATATTAAATTATAGTTAAAAATAAATACATTTTTTACCTATACCATTTCAATAAACTTTAAAATTAAACCGTTAGGGAGCCCACTTTTTGAAGTCAATATACGCCAAGTGTCAAATTAAAATAATGAAGGACTCGCGGTTTTTCTATTGTTTTGGTTCTTGTTATGTTTTTTTTGCTATGGTTTACCAACTATTTGAGTTACTGATTTTTCGATTTGTTAATTAATTCCCAAATGGATGAATTAGTGCAATTATATTTAAATCATAGAGGAAAAGATTTACTTGTAACAGTTTACTTGGAAACAGCTAATATCTAATTGAATGGAAAATTTGGTTTTTATCTTATCTTTTCGACTTATTTTTTAACTCTCCAAATACCTATTCGGACTTAAAAGTGTATTAAACGATTAGTATGTAAGTTGACACACGCGTAATTTACGTAAACCGTATAGTTTTTGAGAGGCTAGGCGGGTTAAGCACGATTAGAATGGTGGGGGAAAGAACTGCTATCAACCAGTAGTTAAAAACGGTATGTCGCGAAAAAATCCTTTATTATTAACGCTCCTCCCGATACTGGGTACAAAGCAATGACGTAGATACTGACATCATCACACCTTCCCCTACGTCACCGCTTCTCGCCAAAATAAAACGCTATGTTAACTCTCCTAACAATTTTCATGCGGTATGTCGCCAAAATTTGCCTGGCCGGTACATTACCCCTAGCCTGCTTCGACGCCCCAATTATCTACCCCAATAACGAAATAGTGTGTGAGGAACAATGTTCGAGGCCGTTTTTCATACTTGTCACCAAATTTATTTGGAAATCGAAAATAAACAAGTTGTAGAATAAAATATGAAGTTTAATAATTCGTTCACTACATTCAAATCGGACCATTACAGTTAATACGCTGCATCGTCCAAAATACCAAACTGTGGTTTTAAAAGAAAAACACACATTGGACAGCGCTCCCCCTTAAATAACATGTTATAAGTAATCATTTTTCGAATAATAGCTTTCCAAGTTAGGATTTTTTTTAAAAAGTTGTCAATTTTAGCGATTTTTTCGACTTTCCTCTGCGAAAAATTGGCCAACAAGGATTAACAAAAACCATTTCGTTTGTTTTTCGATTTTTTACAACAGTCCTTTTGGCAGTATTTTAATTTTTTTCATTCTAAAAGAAAAAATGGCATTTTTGACGGTTATTTTCATATAAAAAATAGAGACAAGCTAACTTTTGTACGGATTTTGGTTTTTTATGTTATATGCACCCTTTTTTAAAAGATGGTACTGGTAATTTGCTGTTAAATTTTAATTACCAAAAAAATACCTTTCGAAATTAGACTGTGAAGAAAAGAACCTGGAAACTAGACGTCAAGAGGCATTGCTTCTTTTTCCGTTTAAACTTCTGAAACGTGTTACAGAGTCACAGAGTGTAACGAATAGTTTTTGGTTAGTTCTGATTAGGCAACAACAACAGTTTTATAAGTATCCTCATGGAACAACAACCGCTCTCATTGATAGAATGGTGTACAACTACAATAGATTCTAACCTAATGTTGATATTTCTAAGTGCACTTTAAATTAAATTAAATTTAATTAAAAGACTTTTAAAATGTATGAAGCCTAAGTACTAGGTATTGTGAGTATGTATATACAGAGTCTTTAGATGTTTAATCAATTTTTCCCCAGTTCCATCAACGATACCCAAGTACCATGATGATAAACGAAGAAGGAATCAGGGCTGAAATATACGAAGCTAGATTATCCGTGAAAAGGAAAAACCCAGTAAATCGATTTTTGGCGAATTTGGGATTACTGTATAATCTGAATCTCCTAGGTTTTGCCTTTATGCTGATACTCGAATTGCGTGATCATCTCAACAAACCAAATTTTAGAGGCATTGGAAATTTCTAGTGGGTCGAAAACTGTATTATTTTTCAATGGAAAAACAAAAGCAAAATAATTTTAAACGGTATATTATAGCTAGTATATTTGGTTTGCTAATAAAAGCGAAGCAAGTTATATTACTATGGAAAATCATGACAAGTTATTTTGCAGCATTTGATAAAAAAAAGACAGTACAAAGAAATAATTTACAAAATAAATAGGCATCATGTTCAACAGTAATACATAGCAAGTAATTTTGTTATATTTTTGCACTTAAAAATCGACATAGTTTAGGAGCATATAAATTAGTAACTCAGTTTACTATGTTTTCCTTTAGTCCATTACAAAATATTTACGTTAGAAAAAATAGCAAGTCAGTTTTATTAAAGTATATCAAAGGTACTAAAATAATAATGTAAAATTTAAAATGAGGGTCTTTAAAACCTCCTAAAACGTGAAAAAAAAAGACTTTTGCGGCACTCTGATGCCAACATTTTAAACTAATATTTACTTTGCTGAAAACTTTGAAAAAACGCTACTAGGTTCTACCTTCTCACGGGAAAGATGTAGTCTATGTAGAGTATCCAAGTCCCTAGGCAAATCTCTCTACGGAAAACAAATATTTATTTGATATCAGGCAGTCTGGGCTCTGGTATGGTAGGGAACTTATTGGACTGACGCTCCAGAACATAGAAGTAAAGAGATTTATATATTAGCCTAAGTATTATCACAAAATTAACTTTCTGAGGTATCACTCTACAAAAATGGAAAAGACTTACAACCAACGATGTGAGTTTTGCGCTAGATTAAATGGAACCGTGAAACATGTATATGTACTACTTGAATGCACGGTATTTAATTGCCAAATACTTAATACCTTGAGAGAGTAATCCTAGGGCCTAAAGATATAAGAAAACATATTCCACGAAACATTTTTATTTTCGCAAAAACTTCGAAGTTTTGAGGGGAACAACTAACCACAACCTGGGGTAGCCACAAAAAAATCTTACTAATCCGAACAAGCGTGCGAGAGAGAAGGGTTCTAGACTTACTTTTCTTTCTTCCTCCCACGCTTGTTCGCACTGCTGAGCGGCAATTCTGCCTCTAGAAGGTATATGCGATAAGGTTGAGATTAACGCAACCAAATACCGTGCCTAAGGTAGGACTTCCCTAACTAGCTGGTTCGGGTGATGTGATGAAAATAACACTGCGCATGGGTACGATGTGTGAACCATGTTTCAGCTGCAAGCCTGAAATCTAGTCGAGTTTTATTCATGTTCTCAGAATGAAAAGCGTTATTCGTATTTCGTAGCGGTGTTTTGTGATGATTAACGTGCTATCACGGAATTTCGTTTTGTCTTTTGCTCATTAAAAAATTAATTTCCTTGAGCAAAGTGCCTGCAGGTCCGAAAAAACATTTTTTTAAATGTGAACTCTCAATTCCTAATGAAATAAACAGTGAGAATAGAGTGTTTATAAGTGCTGTTACATTTACCGCTGCAGATTTTTACCTGACAGGTTTGTAAAAGTATTATGTTTATTTTTTATTAGAATACAGAATTGTCTACGTTTCTATTTTAATACCATATGCAGCAATAGAGACATTAAGTTTGTTTAGTTTCCCTAATTATTTTTCAAAATTTTGTTGTCTATAAAAATTTGCTAATTTTAACATCTGTTTGATACCTGAAAGTTCTGTTCTTATTAAATAAAATTATTAATTAAATCATTTTTTAAATGTATAAATTAAATAAGATATATGGATATAAATAAATCTTTCTTAATCTTAGGTGTTCCTAGCCCTAAACATTTTGTTTATACTAAACTCTTAAGTCTGTTTCACTAGTTTTATTGAGTATAAATAAAATATAAATAGGATATGTTTCGAAAGTATAAACCTCCATCAGGTGAATGGTACTAATTAAATGAAGTTTATAATTTTTCTGGTTATTTGCAAAAAAATCTTCTTGAAATGAAAAAAATTGGATTAAATAGAAATACATTCTTTTATTATAACGTATTTATACCTACCTGTATCTATTAAGTTGTGTTACTTTACGTCAAGAAGAAGCAAACTCTTTAAAAAAATATATTTTTTTCTCATTTTAAAATAATTTTATCGAAACTGCCTCAGGAAAAAGTTCGATGCATATATTATATATTTTTGTAAAAATTCGGTAATGGTGTAGAATCACGGCTCCACTTTTTTGGAATGTAAAATCAGAATGATCATTTTTTTTTGAGTTGTCAAATATTTTTATTTTTAAAGTTCATCAAAAATATAAAAAAAAAAATAAAAATGTAAATTTTTCGATTAATTTTTTTTTATTGAAAATGAAATAATATTTTTGAAAGAAACATTTTTTGAAATTATTTGTTTTTACACGTAAAATACGAAACAAGTCACTAAAAATTGCTAAACCTAAATGGATGCATTTTATTGACAAAAAACTTAAAAATACCCATTTTTTTATTGTCAAAATAAAAATTATTACCTAAAACATTTTTTTTTAAATTCGTGAATCCGCTGTAAAATAGAACAAAATAAACAAAAAACATGTCAATATCTTTATTTTTAGATTTTTTGAGGCCAAAAATAGGTGGGACCCCACTAATGCACAATTTCTCTCAAGAGTAAATATTTCTATAATTTTTTTATTTATTACATATCATTAAAAAAAAAACAAGATTAGTAAGATCCTTGGTAAGATCCCATCAGAATCTGTTTTTTTTACTAATCAACACTTCATATCTGGATATTGGTTTGAAAAATCTGAGTGAGACTAAATTCTTAAAATTGCAAACAGTAGGAACGTGCAAAAACATTTGGTTTTTTGTATTTTATCTCTATTTATTGTCCTACTTTAAAGAAAATGGAAAAAAAGCATTTTATCCTGTTTTGCCTTTTGTGTTTGACTCGGAAAAATATCGTCAGTTTTTCACATAGATATTTGCTATTTAATTATGAACATGAGTTAAAAAAATTGACGATTTAATTATCTTAAAAAAAAGAATAACTTTATGTGGGGCCAAATGTAAAGTTAAAATGGGGATCAAGATGGGGATATCCCCTCCCCCTCTATTAAGTCTAGTAAAATTGGAGACCTATATGTATTTTTCTTTTATACAGAATAATAGTGGCAAAGGTATAATTTTTAAAATCTTTTTTTTTCTATAGATTTTTTTTGGAATATGATACATACTGTATTCCAGCTTCATCAACTAAAAATCAAACCGATATTATTTAGAAGTAGAATGAAAAATATTTACATAATTATGGTGGTTTTAGCAACTTTTAAAATTATGTCATGCCTTTTGGCAGGTATAAATTTAAAAAAAGCTCAAATGACTAAAAGATTCCAAGAGTGACATATTTGAATACCTATGAAAGCCATATTGTCCCAATATGGATTTATCAAGTTTTTGGATATTGCATGTAAAACTATATTTTTTATTATAATATCTAATTATATTTAATATCGCCCACACATTAAATTATCATAATATTCATAATTAAGTTATGTTTTCTTATCATAATCACCGTTCTGCATCAGCTCATGATACCAGGATAATTTAAACAGGTTTTTTTTTTAGTTAAGGAAAATATGTTAAAAGTATCGCTGTAATGGGAGTCTCCAGGGCTCAGTACTATCTATATATCTTTACATCTACGATTGTCTCTTTAACCCCATTCATAGTTTTGCTAATGATATTACCCTTCGCTTTAGTATTTAGTTTTTTAAGTCAATCTCTAAACCAGGGGTGCACCCAGGAAAAAATTTCGGGGGGGGATGTTATGAAATTACTACATACCTACAAATTTTAAGGGACGGACAATTTTAACGAACGGACAACAGACGCGCAAGGGAAAACAGGTGACGATCGATGATCGATCAATGCCGGGTTGCCATATGACCGTTGTGGCGATTCCGCTGATGGTTTGAGCGATTTCTTGAATTTAAGATTAATTTTTCTTAAATTACATAATAGAAATTAATTTAGGACTGCGTTAAGATACTGAAACAAAAAATTAAACTTTATATTACTTTATAACGCTTGTTAATTTATAGTTTCGGTAACTTTTATAATGGAAAAATATTTCAATATAAAATTTTTCTAAAATTTGCGAAATAATTTCAAATCAAGGCTGAATTTCAGGGGGGGGTTAACCCCCAAAACCCTCCCTTGGGTGCGCCACTGCTCTAAACCTGATTTGGAAAACAAGTACAGGGTAATACAGATATCCCTTTCACAGGATCATTAATAAATACTGAATTGGGGCAACAAAAATCCTGTCAAATTTAATACCTCAAAGACACAATCATGTTTGTTGTCGCGAAACAAGGATCCCAATACTCATCCCTAACATATGAGCGGCAAAGTTCTTTATTTCATCTTATGGGCGGTACTTTCGATGTAAAAAAGCCATTTATAATCTTTGTACGTATTCTTCCTACGTCTTCTACAAGTAAAATGTGTAAAATTAAAAATATTACCAACAGATTAGGGCCTGATAATACTTTTTATTTATTTTTTTAAATATTAAGAGTATTATGCTTTTAAAGTAATATTTAATCTCAAATTACATGATTTTATTTTTTTTTTTAGCTAAGTAGGTATTGTAAAACACCATTAAAAATGTAATCACAATACATGTATAAAAGTCTCGATAAAAGTAATTAAATAATAATGCTATCATATAGTAATTGTCAATTTTTTACAACGTTTTTACAAATTGTCTCCTAATGAAAAAAGGTACTTATGATCAAATTATTATCTCGTTGCTTTATCAAAAAACAATATACTTCAAGATTTAAAACGAAAATGTAAAATTAGTTTATAAATTTGTACTATTGGTTATTAAAATTTTTAGATTTTACTGTGTAAATAAATAATAAATGAGGTATTAAAGACATATTGACTAAGTTCTTCATGATTAATATATCTATCTTTTAATTTTTAGAAATAAGTTTTAAATCACCCTGTATGTATTTGGAAAAATATAACTTTATAAAGACATTAAATTAATTTTAACTACGTAATATTTATCAAATTGCAAAAGTTGCGCCACAATATGTTTTAACTATGACCGACAGAGTGTACTTTGTGAGAACTTTTTCTGTCTCTGTTCTGTAGGGTTTCCTTGTACTTGTGTCTCATTGGCCAAGCTAAATTTGTTTGCTTGCTCTATGAAATAAACGTGAACATAATAAAATGTACGTGTTTATAGGAACTAAAAGGATTTTACTACTCTAAACATTTTTTTCGGAACAGCGACCCCAAAACATGAAGTTAAAAAATTGGCTCCATATGTTACCATACTTCCAAACATACCCATAACACTAAATTTATTTTAGCAAAAAAGAGATAGTTTAAATAAATTATAATATTTTAAAGGAAACGGTTTTCAGTTTAATTAAAAATGGCCTTTAGCAAGAATTTTTACCAGTTTTGCGGTCTAACGTACACAAGCGTTATTAATTAAAATCTTTGTAGGTATCTATGTCACTTGTCAGCAAAAACATTAAAATGTTTACGGTAATAAAATATCGAGGAAACGACTGGGGCACGAGACGAGTTGCAAAATTATGTTTATTTATTACGGTACCCATCGGTTGATAAAATTGTCATGTTTGGTATATTTCAGAGATAATTTAAGGTTGAATCTTAAGTGTCCCCGCATATTCTGCAACAAATAAAAAAAATCACAACATCTTGTAGTCAGTTAAAATTTATAAACAAAATAAAACCTTACAATAAATTTAATTAATGGCCAAAAAGACCCAAGAAATTTTCATTGTTTACAGTTTTTTAAACTAGGCATTGTTGTATGAAACAAATATTATATTGGTATGTGCACGCCTAATTTTGATTTCAAACAATTAACTAAATCTTGTAATCTAAGGTAAAAGTCACCAGTAGCGGCAACATGGCAACACATTTTAAGGGATGTTCCACTTAAGACCAAACGCCCTACTCTCTGATATATTTTGCTCTTTAAGCAGAAAGAATGGATATAGATTATAGAGGATTAATGAAGCCTTTGGGGCAAGCCCTCGACATATCTCTAAATTTCCCTTAGCCGAGACTTCGAAGTGAAAATATTTTGTACTAAAATGATTTTTTTTTCTACAACCTCAGAAAACTATTGATTTTGTAATTAAACTAAGTCGAAAGGTGGAAAAATCCCTTTACCAGTTATTGACCGGAAAAATTGATAAAGGAACAGCAATTCTTAAATTACAATTGTAGAAGTATTGGCAAAACTATATTAGAGATAGTTTGCTTATATGCCGATACCTTATGGATACGACAATAAATGTATTAATATCGGTCGATGTCTACTTCAGAATGGAGACGTACTTATTAGAAATAAAAAAAAAAACTCTGTTGACAACAATAGGTATTTTAATCTCTTATAGATCTCTTACCAATAATCGCATTCTTGGCAAGTTTGTGCTACTGGGTCGAAAACAAACCAAAGGATTCGGTAATGTGTGTTAACTAAAAATTGAATTAGATCGTGCAAGTATCTTTATATATTTTAGTCATACAATATCCTAATTTATACAATTTTCTTATTGAAAATTGGGCTCATTCATTTAAAAGAAAACTTTTACTTTGACAAATAATCTTTTCAGGTTCTTGTTTTACGAAATGTTAACGTGGCTTTATCAAGACTGAGAAAACGTAAAATGTGACATCTAAATGCGTTTGGTACAAGGCCCATTCTTTCGGAATGTGTCTGGTTCTGTCGATATTCAATGGGTCAAATTAGTATTTCTGCTGTTGTTGGTTGTTATTTGTTATTGTTTATTCGGCTGCAGTTTGTGCTCTTAAATTGTAGTTTTGATTATTCTTGCTGTCAAAATACCATCCTAAAAATCATTTACGTTCTAAAAAGATACCATTGGGTCAAAGTTATTTTTGATTTTTTTCATTTCTGCAATTGTTCTTTTTGTCGTTGTCCGCCCTACCGATAGTGCCGCAAATAAATAACTGTACAAGAAAGGGGCACCTGCCTCTAAGATTTTTGCTTTCGAATATTATGCTCTTATATATAGATTTTATTTCATATCTAAAAACCGGCTTCTATTTTTTAATGGTTGTCTTTCTGAACATATTAGATTCAACGCTCTGTGGCCATAAGTACAGCTTAGACTCAGATCTTTAGTGAGCAGTACACTATTTTATTATATAGAGTGAACCGTAACAATTTTAGCGTTTATTTACAGAGTTAACTAATCTGACATTTTGTACAGCGCATACGTTTTTGAAAATTCAACAATAGGTCCATTTTTTAGGTAATTGGCAATTTAGATATCTTTAAAAAGTGGTTTTTGAAAAAGTGTTTCTTCTGTGACATAGACACTCCGTAGTTCATCACAAGTCAGACCCTATTTGGTTTTGAAATACTGGTTTTATGTTAAAAAAAATGCTTTTTTCCCTACACTAATCCTTTCTGATTTCTTCAAAAAATAACCAAGGGTTATTATTAACCTCAGCCTCACAATAAAGTTTTTCCCAGTAGCTCCCAATAGGACAATTTAAAATGCTTTTCTCATGTACCTTTACAGTTTCTCTGAAGTCCACTTTGTCCGCTCTTTTATCCCTGGAGTATCTCAACTATGTAAACTGCCTCGCCTATGTCTTCCCTTTCAAACCTTCAAATTTCCAAACATGAACTTTATGGCCTTAAACCTTCGTGGGCTGTTAGAAAAATGCAGTATAGTTTTGTTGTATTTATTAGGTAAGAAAGTGTTATTACTGCCTGTAAACTTAATCATGAAACTCAATCAACCCTTTACCCAAAAAAATCGTTTACTTATACATGATCTCAAAACCCTTTACCCAAAAAAACTTTTACTTACACAGGAATAAGAAATTAAAATATCGTTGTTGATAAAAATTCTGTTGACACCCTCCTAACAAGTTTAGATCTTTTCTACTTTTAATACGTCGTTGGTTCATCCTGTATATTATGGTAATGCATATCCACCTACAACCTACATTTGCTTACATTACACTTCATTGCCTTCCAGTGACAAATAAAGGATGTTTGCAGAATTCCATAGCAGAATGTATTTGTTTGAAACATTTATATTTCCGATAGTTTTAGGCATCATATATATTATGTCCATGGAATGAGTGCGTAAATTAAATATACGGATAAGTTCATAACCATGCATTTTATAGGTTGTAACAACAAAGGTAAATTTAAAATTCATAGACATTTGATTAGTTCTAGTGAAATTGTATATAAGATATTTAAATATTCTAGATTTCATGTCAATAAATCATATTCTTTTTACAGAAAGACTTTACTCAAATTTCCATAAATGCGTATTGCTTCGTGTATTTGAATAGTGAAATTGCAGGAAAAAGCTTTCTATTTAAAGTCAAATTAGATAAAAATCTGGTTTATGTGCATAAATATTTAAATAGTTTATTTTTGTTGTTTGTTGGGCAACATTTATTTGCAGGCTTGTTCATAATCAAGAGAATACGTTTTAGTTGATAACAAACCCGGTTACCAGGTGTAAAATTACAGACATTTTATTGTTATATTTTGTGGTCTGATTGGATTTTATCGATAAAAATTAAAAACTAGATTGTTTTTTTAATGACCTTTTTCGTGGATCTTTTTTATGTTTTAGTCAATGTTTTGTGTCAGTCTCATACAACCCTTTACAGTTCATCTGGAGAAGTCCCTAACTCCTACTTTGTCGGCGATTTTTTCCTTAGAGTGTCTTAACTTTAGAAACCCTCCTGCAGGGGTTTTTCCTTCCTTGTTAAACCTACAAATTTTTGTATAAATAAAATGCATCTTACTTCTCTTTGGGTACCTACAGTACCTAAGTTCTTACGCTGTAAGCCTTCCTGGACTGCCCTTTACTAATACGAGACTTGCATATTTAATGTTTTGCTTAGGTTAGAAGCAATGCATGGAAGTGGCACTTCATGTTGCCCCACTGGGAGCTACAAGGGGTGGAATTATACCAGCTCATTCTTCAGAGCAGAAGCCGTCGGTAAGCAATAGGTATTTAATTAAAGTGCCTTATTAGTGATTGGGGTCAATAATAACAGCTCTTTTTGGTTGGAATTAACAATGCTTAGTGTTGTGTCAGAAGACATTTTCCAGGCAGGGAAACAGTATTCCAAATTGGACTTGATTTGGAATAGATACAGCGTGTACTGGTTAGAAGAGATGAAGTATTTATTGCCTCGAAAAAGAAATTTAAAGTAACTCCAGCAATCCGCTATTAATAAAGCTTCTGTAAAAAAGATATCTGGACTATCATGCGCTTGTTTACTAAATCTAGCAGTACAAAACATGATTTATTAACGAGCTACTGCAAAATCCTGCTGTTAAAAATTGATTTAAAAGAATGTGTCAAAGAACTATTTGAAAGTCATTATTTGTGTATTACCTTTTCCTTTATTTAATATTCTATAAATGAATTTAAATTGATGTTATGTAACAAAGTTTTGTACGTAATGACCAAAGCAAATTAAATTAGTACTGGTGCGTTCCATACTTATCACTTGGGTAAAGGTAAAAAGTGTAAAAAAGCATTTACCGCAAACTTAAAAATTTGTAATTTTTTGTAAACTACATAAATTTGCTAAACCGATTCTAAAGACTGTTGAAAGATATATTTTATGTAATAACAAAAGTTATTTATTTAATCCATTATGTACCCCCTATTTTATTTGTTAAAATACGGAAAACAACATTAAATGCTTTTATTTTTTTTTACTTTTATGCAAAAACAATATCAGTATAAAAAAATCTAAAAATAACACCATGGCATTTTGTGTTCAGTGTCTAATTAAAAACTGCAACTTTTATTTTAAGGATGGGCTTCCTCAGGTTATCAGCTTTGTTTGACCCTAAACGTAAAAATCTTTGCTTATTAGATATTTTCGACTTTAAATGCAATTTTCTTGAGCGCCGAAAATAGTTAAAGAATCACACTTACCATTTTAAATTAATAATTCAACACATTTCCCATTGTTTAAATTATAATATCTAATATTTTCAAAATTATTCCTTCACGCCACCAAAAGAAAAAAAAAATACCAAAACTGGACGATATTTTTTAAATTTTAGTAAAGTTAAGTGTTTATTGGAGATTGGAGTGTCTTTAAAGTAAAAGAGAATGGTAAAATATGTATATACCTACGTTAATTAAGGTAATTAAATATGATACATGGTGTGTTAAATATATGAATGTACGAAATGAAAGTGTCTCCCTTTCGCGAGTTGCTTTTTACTTGTCGATTCAGGTGTATGTATTTTATAACCCAATAATATTTTAAAGCCCTATTTAAAGTGGTCCATTAGGAAATACTCTAAGTTAACTTTTTCTTAGCACCTTTCTAATTTTTCTTTTTCAAGGACGCTTTTTAACTAACTACTTAAGTGTGTCCTGCCCCTGTGTTATACCTCCACGGCATTTAAAACAACATCCGTTCATCTGAAATATTTAACTTATGGTTGAATTTCGCAATCTCTGGCGATTTAAGAATGAAATTTTCCTGTGCAGATTATTCTTTCTTGAAGATGTTGTTTTTAGTTTTTTTTGCAGACCCATATTTTTATATTTTTTAAGCACCTTTTATATGTTATTTTAAATTGGCTGCTATCACCATTATTTCATATTTACGCACCAACTTATATCAAGAGATACATTTTTCGAAAAGTTTTTTTTTCCTAGAGCCAGGGCCTGATTTAACTTTCTATGTCAATATTTTTTGGATATCAGAACGAAAAATTTAGCATTAAAAAATGTAAACTTCACTAATAATTCTTATAAAAATTTAATAAACAAATTTAACAAAAGTAAAACATACAGAAAATTAAATAAAACAAACCAATTTCATAATATAAAAACAAAATATAAATTAAAATGTTAAAAAAAATAAGTCTTTTTTTAAACTATGTATTATTTAATTATAGGCAAAACCCTATACTGACAATTTTCTTCAAACCTTTTTTTTTCTGCAAAATCATTAATTATATTATTAAAATTTACGATAACTTTTTTAAAATTACTCGTAAATTTGCCGCCCATAATATTTGCCGCCCTAGGCTTCAGCCTACTCAGCCTTTGCGTAAATCCAACCCTGTTAAGAGCCGTGTAGATTTACTGCCGGAGGCAGCGCAGCCTCCTGGGCTTTTTGTGCCTAATCTCCCATTTTCTTTTTATACCAATCCTCCCACTAGTTTTGTTCCTTTTACAAATCTGTATAACCACCAAGACTGGTTGGTTGATATATTCCTGTGTGCTCATTTTCGGTTGCTGCTGTCTTTTGTGGTTCAACGCTTCACATTCCCACAGGATGTGGTCGGCTGTTTCTTTTCCCTCATCGCACATTTTGCAACTTGGTCCCCACTGTATTAGTCTATCTTGTGTAGGTGTCCTCTTAGGGCACTCCAAGGGCAGGTTCTGGTCCAAAATATGGAGTGGATGATTCCTGTCCCGCTAGCTCATCCGCTTTTTAGTTGTCTTTTTCAAGAAGTTAAAAGATAACCAATGTAAAATTATTATTAAACCTCAAAAAATAATTAAAAAGTTGTATTTACGAAAATTGTGTAATAAACCTACACGATCATGGGATAACATTTATCACTCCAATAAACACACTAATAGAGACCTTCATAAAATCGATTATTTGAGAGTAGAGCTACTGAAGGTTTACTAGTGTATCTAATAGGATTAAAAGTGATTTTTTTTATTTTGTTGTAATAAATAAACTGTTTATGATCTCATCCTTGATATCTATACATCATGCATTGCTTATATTACTATACAGGGTGTAAAAATAGCTCACAATATTTTAGTTAGCGTGTAGAAATGAAAATAGGATACAAATTTTTCATAAACATTTATTGGGAAATACTTTTTAAAAGGCTACAACCTCCTAAAAAGAGATTCTTAAAATGGTTTATGGCTGATATCTTTAAAATTGTTTAAGATAAATTCACATAATTTTTTGATTGTTATAACGTTGCAGTGTCAAAGCTGTTCACTTTAGAAAGACTAAATAAATATTTAGAAGCGGACCAAATTGGGATGCACCAACAATAGATATATGTGTAAGTATAATAATTTTTTTTTATAACATATTAAAAAGTTTTGAAAACTTAAATTTCAAAATTTATATTCTACATAAGCAGGTTCTTTAAAATATTATACTTAAAACTGAAAATATAACCTGGAAATTACCACGCGTGCCAAGGGGCCTCATATGTAGTCTTAAATTTAGGAGTAGTCAAAGGTTCCTTATGTGACAATTAAATGAAAAATGAGGAAGTCTTAAGGGTAGAGGACGCCTCAAAGAATACAAGTAACACGGGGCTAAGGCATTAAGATTATCGAATAGCCTTAAAAAGTTATTCTACCTAATGATACCCATTTTCTGTGTAATATTTTCTTTGTTAGGCTTCTTTTTTATCTTGGATCAGACCACAAAGGCTTTCTGCTTTAACAGGATTCCACGCAAGGTCTGATTTAGGATACATACAGACTTATTTCGCGATGGCGACATGATAATGTTTTTGAGGGATTAAAAACTAGCTTAAGCAACTAAATATTAGAGTAAAGGGTACTAAGGTTAATGTCCAAAAGTCAACAACTAAGAAAATACATTACTTAGGTTAATTTATGACATAAATATACTAACCACAGTCTAAATCACGAAGATAAAGCTTTACATATTTCAAAAAAAAGTGTAAATCCCTATTTTAAACAAATATAAACAAATATTAAACATTACCATCAAGAAAACCTCATTTACAGGAACATAAATAATAAATAAGCCGTTAGGGTCAAGCCAGGATGTTTAACGTTTTTGTGAAATTTTTGTTGTAAACTCCAATTGTTTTTTGGTATTGACTTTTAGGTAAACGTCTGCAAATATTTATTAAATTTTACTAAATCTTATTCCAGGGCTCTTATTCTCGAATCGATGAACGATCATATGCCGTCAATATTGTAAAGTTTGCTTTAATTTTTGTATTTTCAAGGACGCGCTCCTAACCAGTAAAAGCGCATCCTTAATCATGTCTTTAGAAAAACAGTAAGCGAACCCATATCGATTATGTAGGCAAATAAAGAGATCCTAAACAAACATGTACAATGTACATACATATGTAAACATGTTTGAATTGTCAGATTTTTGTTTATTTACTTTCATATTGAGTGGGTGTTTCACCCAAATAAAAAAGTGGTTAAAAACTGATTATAAGGAAAAAGGGTGACAAATTTGGCGCTGCTGTGATATTGCATCAAGCACAAAATAATGTTGAAATATAGTACTATAGCAACTGACAAAAACTTAGTTAAAATGTAATGGTAAAATACAGAGAGAGGGAGAAAGAAGTAATGACTAATTTCAGAAGTAGCACAATTTGAATCAAACGTTTCGGAATTTCACGTCAACGCACTTCCACTCCAAATTTAAATATCGGCAATGCGCATGACACAAGATCCCGAAAAGAAGTGCTGTGTTGACAGCCACACTGGTTAAAGTCCGTAAAATATTGACCTGATAATATTAACCACGCACAAAATTATTACATTGGAAGTGCGTACTGTATGTTATTTACCTACAAATTAATTGTAAACCCATACTTTCAAGCAAACTCGTGTTTTTAAACAAACAACTTTAAAGAAATATGAAATGAAAATTTGACAGGCGGGATCGGTCGCTTAAGACATCACAAGTCGCAAGTTGTTCCATTTCTTAATGAGTGGGGTTCGATGGGTCTCTCACTGCGTGCAATATGTGTACAATGCAAGGCAGAGTGCCTCGCATTGTCTTGCAGTACTTCGCAGTGTCTTGCAATACCACGCAGTGTCTCGCAGTGCGTCGCAGTGTCTTAACAATGCTTTAATGCTGCGGGGCCTTGCAACCTGTCGCAATGTCTTGCAATGCGTTGCAGTGTCTTGCAATGCGTTGCAGTGTCTCACAATGCGTTGCAGTGTCTTGCAATGCTTCGCAGTGTCTCGCAGTGTCTTGCAAAGTTTGGCAATATATTTTTTTAAATATTGCGCAATATATTTAAAAAAATGATAAGTGACATGCTTCTCGGTAGGGGTACTACGATTATTTCTCTCCCTGGTAAAATATTATTACCCAAAGTTAGTGCAGTGCTATGTATATAATTATTTGCCCAAACAGTCATGTCGATTGAAACTGTGAAAATCCTTAAAATTGAGTATTACCCTAGTAAGTAAGAACAGTTGGGTTGTCTGTTTCAATGTACTTTTCAATGTTTTATTTTTATGTCGGTTGTGTATATCTTTAAAAAATGTGTATCTAAGATTTTTGTTGAATACAGATAAAATATCATTGCAAAATGAATGAAATACGGATTTATTGCTAAATAACAATTTGCATTCATTGCAAAATGCAGGTACATATTTGTGCTGTGGTCACTCAAGGCAATCTTAAACTATGTGAAATAAAAAATAATAAAATACAAAATTCCTGCAAATAATTTCGTAAATTCGACACATTTGGAAACTTGCTTTTACAAACAAAACAGTTTTAATAATTTATAATTGCAGAAAGCATGATTATTCTATTCAGCGACCTGTATAAAAAGTGTTGTACATTTTCATTATACCTGTGGGAATAAACAACAACTTGATTATTTAATTGTATTTTAAACGTAGGACAAAACAAATATTATAAAAGTAATTAGGTGTCGTTTATACAGTTCTATTATGTGTTTGTAAGATCTAAAGTTCAACCATTTTGCACTATTACAAAAAATGCTTTATTAAGGGACTATCAAGCGTCAAAGAGAGGAAAAAAATGCTTCTTTTTATAAAGATAATTCATCTTGAATCATTTACTTGACACACACAGCAGAAAAATATGTAAAAATTTTCCTGTATCTATTGTCAACAAAAGGCGTTATTAATTCATATTTGTTTTTTTATTGCTAGTATGAGAAAATTTATTTACTACATTTGGTGGGGACAAAAAGACCTCTCTAGGTAGCAGGTTTGACAGTCTAGAAACTCTCCAGATGGACTCTAAAAGGATCCACGATAGTGGCACGTCGCATTGCTCTATTGGAAGCGTAAGGGGAGGAATTACATTGGCTAATGCTTTGGAGAAGCCGTAAAAATACCTACAGGGAGACCTACAGATCGTCGGTGGACTAGAGCAGAAGGCTTTTTTGTTAGATTGAGGTAATTAATAAGACGAACGGCTCTTGTTTGGATAGAATCAAAAATGCCAAGAGTTGTGAGAGACGCCACTACCCAGATGTGGGTAGAGTATTTCAAGAAGATCATAATTACTGTCTGGCTCGACAAAAACAATCCGAGCTTTTCCCCCCTTAAGATCATTCTCGTAAGTAATTCCCAAAATTTCAAATGACTTTTTATTCTGCAAAACCTGCTCGCTTATAAGCCGCTCCTAAGTGAGGGGTGAGTTTTGGAAAACTTTTTTCTCGACACCTAACATAATTGTGTCTTTAAGGTATTAAATTGGGCAACATTTCCAATCCAGTATTAATTTAAAATTTTGTAAAAGGGATATCTGCATTACTATTCGTGTTTTTCAAATCAGGCCTATGCTAGCCACACACTTCGGAATTCCTCTGAAAAAAAACTGTGCGGGCCTGAAATTAAGAATTTTCTGAGGCCTGCGCAGTTTTCCTCAGAGGATTTCCGACATTAGAGACTGACTTAGGTAACTTAATATTAAAGTAATCGCGGAAAAAAAAAGATTATTTATGTGAAGAAGAAATAGAGTCGGTGAAAAAAATACTGGGGAACTGAAGTGGTAATTTGGTGAGAGAGGCCATCTACAATAACAGGAATACGTTGATAAGAAGGAAAACTGGGGAGCTTATAACAAAGTTTATGTTTAAAGTCGTATGATTTAATATTAATTTGTTGCAAAAGATATTTTGGGGGCCAACAGCATTCAACATTTTCTTGAGAGGATGAAATTCAACCCTTTAACTCGTTAATGTGTAGCGTAATTCCTTTAAGACAACCCTGTTTTAATTTTAGAAAAAAAAAACGGTAAAAATACTTTTTAAGGCAATTTAAATTCCTTGCCTAATGCGAAGTGTCACAGTTTCCAAATCAAGTAACTTATTTTATTATTGCAATATTTTTTAATTAACAATGCTGTTTCTTTTAATTTGTCAACCCAGTGACGTATTAAGAAGAACCTGTATAAAACTTATGACAAAGACTACACTATCTCTCTAATTAGTTATAAGCTCATGGTGTCAATTAAGCATAATTAAATATGCTGTTTAGTCAACTTTAACCTCTTTCATTTATTCAAACAATACAGAAGGTGGCCGGATAACGAGTCAGTCATTGAAATTAAGTTAATTGGGTAGACTTGTAACCGATTTTAAAATAGGAGAAAGGATGTTAGAAGTAACTTTTTAATGCCCCTATTTGTAGCCATGAATAGCTGACGCCTTGCTGTATCATCTTAGTCGCAAAAAACAACTATAGCACGTCGCGCCGCGATGCTGATCTAGTGAGGTTGTTGACTTTTTCTGTGTGTAGCTGCAGTTAGTCATCTTTTACCAAAAAAGCCAAACTAAATATAATGTATTTTCTTAGGGAATTTTTTTAAGGCCTATAAACACGAATCTTAGAAGGTAGACCATAATACCTTTTCATTTGATAATGTTGCATTGCCCCATTCTCTAATAAAAGGTTTGGAAGTTACTTCTCCTGACGATCTTTGATAACCGGCAGACACTGCTGTGTTGAAAGGGTAGTCACATAAAAATGACGATATTTTGGCCTTGTGCTTCAGCCAGTTATTATATTTCTTACACCTGTAGTATTCTTTCCATTTTTTAATTATATCTCATTAAAGTACGTTATTTGGGATTTTATATCTATCAGATGTTCTGCTTAGAGCCCCTGTTTAAGAATATGTTTTACCGCCCTTGTATAAAGGCTGCAAGGGTTATTATTTGTTCTTGATACCAGACCCAGAATGATAATTACTTGCGCAGAACAAAGACTAAGTTATAGATATCTTCTATATTGTTGTGGCAGATTTATTTATTAAAAAGCCCTTCTTGGGTATACAACCCAAAGAAATCTTAATATAATTAGACCGCTTCGGTTCTGGTCCCGGGTTATAGAGACTGAGTGTGCTAAGCCGTTTTGACCCCTGTAAGCTTGTAGATCGCCTGAAACAGAAAAAAAAAACAAAAAATCTAAATACTTATCTACGTTTTGGTGGCAAGTATACCACCGTTTTTAAGATGAAAATTATGTATAAAAACTTAACCGAAAATTAAATAACAAATACAATTGCAATTGTTAAAATGTTGATATAAAAATTCGATGGCTTAGTATGAAAACCTCGTATTTTAATTTATTTTAAAATAACATTTAGGTGGTTTTAAATAAAAAATTACGTATATTATATATTATGTATAACAGCTGTTACAAAAATTTCATCTGCGCAACGCTGCTCTCTACAGACAACAACAGCAACCACGTATATCAGCTGCTTCCAAGATTTAGTGGATTTAGTGTGAAGACCCTGTATATCCAAGGAAGATTGGCTGCATTTTTTAAGTGTTCACAGTGTGTTTTTTTACTTCTAAACATTTCGAGGGTGTTAGTTTAAATCCAAAACATGTAAAAAATTAAAATCTTTCTAGGCAAAATAGTGCAGCAAATCAGTTTTTTGTGTCTCCTGTAAAATTTATATTTTGTGCCATATGAGGTTTTTATCAGCCATCGTTACATATTAAAAAAAAAACGATCTCTAAATTTCTATAATCTTTATAAAAAAAAGTAACAATTTTAATTTAATTTTCAGGTGGGTTTTGATACGCGTACATTATTTTTATTTTGAAATCAGTGGTAGATTTGCCACCGAAACGAAGATAAGTATTTAGAGATTTTTTGGGGTTTTTTCTTGTTTCAGGCAATCTGCGAGTTCCTAGGGGTCAATAGGGCTGAGCACACTCAGTCTCTGTACCCCAGGTCCCATTGCATAAGGATTTTTTTGGCGTGAAGTCAACAAGAATTTTTCAATAAAGACCAAGTTCATAAAGTGTCTAAAAAATATCACGTCATTCATGGACGACCCCCAACTAGCAGGGCGTTGTCACAACATAAAAAGATTCGGTTTCCTGTCGGTAACAAACTTCTAGATGTTAACGCAAAATATACTTTTCCAATTAATGTATACGACCTTTTTAAATTTAGGATATCTACGTTACCTATAAGTTTTATTTGTTATAATTAAAAAAAAGTTTACCGTCTTAAGTAACTAAGAAACAATATCGCGAATGAAGTAATCAGCAATCATGTTAAGACATTTCTTTGGTTGCAAGCAATCATAGCCGATCTCTGACCGGACGGTGCTTGGTTTGCCCGGTCATTCTTGTGATTATAGATTAAGGTGAAGGGTATAGCGAAATAATCGGGTTGTTCTAGTCCTGTTGCACGTGTTTTTGTTTTGGGTGTTTGTACGATTAAATAATGAAAGACATTTTACAACAGTGGGGATGTGATAGTGTTATTCAAGCCTAGGTAAGTATTGTTTTATAAAACCGTTGTCCAAAAAAACATCGATAGATCTCAATTGTCACCAAAACAGGCATTTTTATTTAAATAAACTTACCTATAGGAGCAACGCTTTGTTTCGTAACTAAACATGTTTATATAAAATGTTAGATATTAACTGAGTAAAAAAACTACTAAGTACATTGTATAAACAATTAATATTGTTACAGGCTACAGAATATGAGTACAGAGTGTGATAAAATTCAGTAACCTAACAAACAATATATACATATACCTACCTCTTACATGTCTAATAAATTGTATATTTTTAGGCATTATTTTTAAAATAAAATTTTTTTTATTTAACTATTCAAAAAATCTTAAATAGAATTGAAAGGCATTGGCGCGCGTTACATTTTTAAAACTTGCAATATGGGTAAATGAAATTGACTATATTCTAAGCAAACTGCTTTAGTTAAGTATATATTATTTTAAAACTTTGACTCCCTGAGCCTATAGGTACCCCAAACTGCACCTGTTTGAAAAAAATTCTTACAAATAAAATGTATAATAATAATACATATTATGTATCTTGCTTTCTATATATTGTATAAGCCTGAGTATCTTTACCTTTTTAGTTAAATGTTTAGGAGTACCTAGGAAAAACGTAGTATACGATTTGAGAAACAGTTTTTTGAATTAATTATATTTAAAACACTTTGTACTTGTAGTTTGTCGCCCCTGCATGTATGTATAGGAGTTAATTTACTTTTAAATTAAATTTTAACATGCATTTTATTTATATTTTATTTTTATTTATCTGTATGTTGGTATAGAAATCTGATATACCCACCTATTTACTTATTACAGAAAAATGTGTTGCTTAATATTTTAATTTTAGCATTTCGAATGTTTATTTTATTTTTTAGAAAAATGTCGAGGAAGACCAGTTGCCAGAGTTGTCCGAAGGCCTTTAAAAAACTAATCCCGTTGGTTGGGCCTCGAATGACTGTTCAAAGAAAAATAGCTGAACTGATTTTTATTTCGTTACGAAGTTGAGAACAAGACTGTTTCTTTTTCCAAGAAAGTAGAACTTTTTAAAGTTAATTCTTCTATAATGAAAATTATATTTTGTTATTTAACAGATTTAAAAAGCTTCAGCAAGATATTTTTTTAATAAACGTTAAGATATTACCTGTTGTTTTCGTAGTTGTCAGCTAAACCTGTTATAATTATAATGGACTTTAACACAGCGAAAAAACTTTAAAAAATTGTATACCTATATTAATGTTAGCTAAACGTAATAATGGATTTTTATCATTTTTAAAAAAGTATCCGTATATATTTTTCGTATTTCCAATTTTAATGAAAGTAATTGCCGTTTAGGTCAACATATGTCGAGGTCATATACAACATTATTTTACTAAAATTGACTGAATACGGAAAAAATCCGGATACGTTAAAAAAGAATGTTCAGTTATTTGGTGCAGCAGCTTCTCTTTAAAATGTATTATACAGGTAACAACGAGTGTATGTATGGGATCTAAAACTCGTAAGATACGAGGTTGGTTAAATTAAGGTAAAGTTGCGCATTTATTGCCCTACAAAATGCCGTTTAAAATGTGTAATTTCTCCAAATAGTTCCAGAGATATACAAAAAATAAAATTTTCAAAAATTGATCTTTTCTAACCTTATTTATTAACCGATTTTAAAATTCAATAACATATTTACATAAGCCACTTTATTTCAGCAAATATTAGTGTTTTTTAGATTTTTTGCCATTCAACGTTTAATTTTATATGACGACCTTCATTAACTTTATTTTTTTTTTGTGGACGCCATATTGGATTTTTTGCCTTTGAGTTTCTTATTGAATGACCTATTCAACGATGCATCACACTTGCATATCAGACAGGTTCGGTACTTAGCTCAAAAAGTAATGAGAGTGAAAGAGATCCTAAGTATGGCGTACACAAGAAAAATAAAGTTGATGGTGGTCGTCAGAAAACGAAACGTTGAATGTGGAAATCTAAAAACACTAATATTTAGCGGAAATAAAAGTGGCTAAGGTGAATGTGTTAATAATTTTAAAATCGGTTAATAAATAGGGTTAGAAAAAAATAAAATACATTTTTCAAAAATTTTGGTTTTTCCCGTATATCTGGCCATATTATTTTCTCGGTATTACTATTATTTTTTAATTGTTCAGTTGGGTTATTTTCCTTAACTAAATCTTTTAGTCTTTCGTTCAGAGAACGCGATTTATAAAGGTGAGATTCAATAGCTTTATTATAATCTGAATATGATTTTTTAACGTTTGGGTTGTCAATAGTAGATGCTTGACCTCTTTTGTATATTATAAAACTTATTTTCTAATTTCCCTACTTCTAGAATTAAATTATTTACTCTAATTAAATCTAGTCGGCGTTCTTTTGGCTCTTTCTTTATAATGTCGCACAATTTAACTGAGTCTATGTATATGCTTTTTAGCGAATTAAATACCATGTAATAAAATTAAAAAAAATAATAATTTTCAGACCAATAAAATGTTTTGAGAGCACTTGAGCGTCGAGCAGACTTTAACACAATGTTCATAAAAAAATATACAAATAATAATAATAAAAAAATGTTTTTCCCTAATAAACTTACATACTATACTGCTGTCTGTGTTCTGGGTTGAGGGTTGATCCTTGCTGTGGGGTTAAGTGTCTTGGTTCTGGGACTTCTCAAAAACTACGCTGGGTTCTGCTGCTGGAGTTTTGAAATACATACTTCTGGAGAGATTCTTCTTTAAGTTGCTTCCGATAGGTTCGCTTTATTTTTAGTAGAAACAGCAATACAACAACTGTCAATATATATAGTAGAACTCTTACATCGGTAGGCACTTGGATGCTTTCTTGTTCCACGATGAAATTTGAATTGACTACTCCAGAGTCAGTAATTTCCGCATGTTTGGAAGATGATTTGCCCATATTAGCGTCTATTTACCATATCACTGGACGGCATGCACTTTTTTTTTTAACTTCTCAACATGTAACTGGCAGGATCGCCATGTGGTGTACTTCTCATGGCAGGGTCGCCATGTGGTGTACTTCTGCTTTGTACTTGGTTCGTAGTATCTGGTACACGTCAAGAAGTCAAACAAGAGACTTTGTATAAAACATACTTTAATATAAATATATAAAAATGGTATAAAACTTATCTTACTGCATCTAAATATATCTAATTATATCTAATCGTATCTAATTGTATCTAATCTTAATGTGTATAAATCAAGTTATTATATACATATTTAAACATTAAACAAACATCAATTACTATACACAGTTTACAATAATATATCAGTCTTGTTATATAAACTAATATTAAATAATAACATAACATAAAATATCTCTTAGCCTTCACGGTCAATGGCTTTGATACGTGCAATAGACTGGATGAGATTCCAACAAGTACTAGGACTAACCTTTCAAGTTTATGTCCTTAGCCTTTTGTCATGAATCCATTACAGGAACTATTCGAAAATCTGACATTTCTAAAACGGCATTTGTTGGGCAAGTAAATGCGCAACTTTGCCTTAATTTAACCGACTTCTCGTATTCCATGGTTTCCAAATCCCCATGGATACACTCGAATTTGTTACACCCTGTACATATTTCAGTTCTAAAATGTCAGCATATTAAACCGAACATGTTAAAAATATTAAATTAAATAGTTAATATTTTCATTTTAATATTACAATATCACTAAATAAAAACAAACCTACTTATACCAAAAATTTGCTATAATAAAACCAAAATTTAAATATTTAATTTGAGTATATCATATTCTTAGAAATACAAATTGTAGGCTCAGATTTAAAGTACGATATTTTATTTTAAATAGGGCGTAATTTTGCTTTGAGAAGTTGTGTTTTATTTTAAACATACTAACATTTCCGAATTAACTTTTCAGATTCGGTAGAATCTTCAATATAACAAAATCATATATTTATTTCTAAAGAAACTTTCGACTTATGCTGAGCTACTGATATCTTCATTCTAAATCTTTATAGTAACAATTTGATTCAATTGTTACAAATAACGATGTGTATATTTAATTTAAATAAATTTAAATGAAGATTTTAAATTCTCAAATTAAAACAATATAGTCTTGGGGATATACAAAGCTAAGATAACCTTAAACTAATGTTATTATGCTTAAATTTAGTATATTCTTTTTTCCGTGTAACTAAGAAACAATATCGCGAATGAAGTAATCAGTAATCATGTTAAGACATTTCTTTGGTTGCAAGCAATCATAGCCGATCTCTGACCTTTGGCCTAATAACTGCTAGACCAGCAGGTGAAATCGAACTGGCATGGCACTAAAAAATTACCATATCTGTTAACAAGAGAGATTCAGAAGTAAACAATTTACGATATGAATTTACCAAAATGACACAACACAAATTTATTTATATCGTGTGAATTTGAATGTTCTATTTGGAATTTAATCTAAGTAAGCGTCAAACACTAAAATATGTCATTCCCTGAAATAAATAGTCAGTACATGTATTTGCGGCAAACAGCGTAAAAATCTTATTTTACTAACAGTAACTAACTATTCAGTCATTGATTATTATGCTGTTTTTATAAACCGGATTTAGGCATTACATGAAAGGGCTAAATAGTTAGCCAATCACTGTAATTATAAGGCTATTACGCTGTTTTCCTGAAATACATGTACTGCTACGGATTTCAGTGTTTGACGTCGACATAATATATTATATTATTTTTTTAGTGGGTATAGACTTTTATCGATTTCTTGTGGAAAACAACTTGAACAGTTGTTAGTACATAAAATATTTATTATAATATAATACTTATGTAGGTTATAACTAAGGTTTTGTTTTTTAAATTTGATTTTCCAAAAAAAAAATGTTTCTTAGATAATTTTGGAAACTCAGTAGGTATGTTTATTTTTGCGTTTTGCCAAATTGTATGTACTTAATGGTGGTTTAGATAAAATAAAGATAAAAAAACATTATTGCATAATTGGGTTACCATAACATACAAAATAGTACCTACATTATCATATCTTATTTATTAGAAATTTATGTCTTGTTGCGGTACACAGCACTGATATAATGAAAGCAGAAAAGAGTGAGTAGTATTTCTTCTTCTCCCATCAGCCAAAAAAAGATAAGAGCCATTTTCTGGCCTAAAAATATTTTTAAAATTGTTTCAGTTAGCTTTTAAAATATATTTGCTAATACGTCATTGTTTTAAAACTACAAGTCAAAAGTCTCTTAACTATCAGATCAAAAAGAAAATAGACATTGTGTTAGTTAAATTTCATTTAAAAAGAATCACTAGGGCTAAGCACACTCTATACCCTGAGACCAGGATCAAAGCGGTCCCATTGTATAAAGATATTTGGCAAGCACCCAAAAAAGACGATGTAAAACTTTAGATCCATCCCAAATTTGGCTTGTATTGGCTGTATTTTTCAAAGCAAGGTTTATTATTTGAAAAATGCTACGTTTTAAAATTCATTCAGGTTGCTTATTTACATCCTTCTTGTGCTTATCGTGGATCTTATACGCCAAACCAAACCAAAAGCTACGTTTTGGACCCGTATACTGTTAATCTGTAAGCTCTAGCTCTCATCTCGGAGCTAGTTTACATATAGCAAAAAAAATTACAATTCAATTGTTACCTGTAGAAGACCTAGTTTATAGTGATAGTTTTACATAATCTATCTAGTTCTTTATTTTGCTCGCTGACTGTTCGACAGTTTTAAGAAACGAGACAAGTTTGAATTACCAAGTAATTGTAACATTCATGTTGTAATTATTATGGAGGATGTTAACGATTTATATCTATATGAAGCAAATACTGTATAACTGAACCTTTATTGAGAAAGTAGTAATTACCATAATTTTTTATTACCGTAAGTGTGGCTAAAAATTAAATTACAGTGTGTTTCAACTTCGGCCTACATGTATTGCTATTTCGTTTACCATACAAGATCGAGAAATTTTTAAATGAGAAAAGCTTTAGAGGATTTAATGCTGATTTTGACTGTGCAGTTCAATTTTTTCGTCTTTTGTCTTTTAGTTACTATCCAAAACTTTTGATTTTTTTATATGGCGGCCATTTTTGACTTTTCGGTATTTAAATAGCTCTTTAAATTCCCTTTTCAACGATACCTTACTTGCCACTAAACAGTTTAAATTTTTAATTTTTTTTTTAACAATACATTTGGCAACGAGAGCCCGACGCGATTAATGCGCTTCGTGTCAATTTCCCCTATAAAGGCATGACATAAATGTGTATTTTACAAACAAAAGCAATCATTTGTGTAAAAAATATTATTTGTGTTTTAGTAAAAAATATGTTGACAAAACCAAATCACACAGTCAAAATCAGCATTAAATCCTCTAAACTTTCACCCATTTAATCATTTTTCTATTAGTATGAGATATAGATGTAGAACAAATTTGGAACACACTGTATAAACAGCGACTCTTGTTTGAAAATGTTGGTTTGGGTAAATAAAGGCCTTTATGGTTGCAGAAAACACATTAACAACTTGGGTGTTAAAGAAGAAATATGTTGCTCTCAAACAAATAAAACATAAACGGTATAACAGTTTAAATATTAAAATGTGATAAAAGAACCATTTGTGCAAATACTTATAAACAGTTACTGACCTCCCGGCATTGGACTATAAAATTAGTTTATAATATTTATTTTAATATTTTATGTTTATGAACAGACAGTTTTATATATATATATATATATATATATATATATATATATATATATATATATATATATATATATATATATATATATATATATATATATATATATATATGTATATAAAACTTAAACAAAAAAAACGTTGTTCCCCAAAAAAGCTGGCCAATAAGAGATACGCATGACACATAATTAAAATAAATGGTCTAATAAAACTACGTAATTTTTGTTCTATAAAATTTTTTGTAGCTCTATTAGTTTTTGAGATATTAATGATTTAAGTTTAAAATAAAAAAGCAGATATCTTAAAAACTAAAAGAGGTACGAAAAAAAAGTATTAAACAAAAAATATGCTTTTTAATAAGGTCTATAAAAAAGGTTACACACCCATTTTTAATAAAACAAGTAATAAAGGAGATATAAGCAAAAAGTTATTTTGGCCATGTAAATTTTGGCTAATAACAATTTTTTTGGTACAAGTAAGTATACCAACTTCGAACCATCTAAAAATTAATTCAAAATGTTCTATTCATTGAACAAAACAAACTAATACACATGTGCCTCGAGGCAATGGGGGTTAACATGGTGGCACGGATATTTTATGAATTTTTTTTTGGTCCAATAACTGTACCCATTTCGATCCACTTAAAAGTTTACTTAAAAAAAAATAAACTCTATTTAAAAAAAATGCCTTCTCTATCTGGGTGTTATATACCTGGCAGGACGCTTAAAATTTTTCTATCTCCTATGCAACTATGTGTATAGCTTATCTTTTAAATATTTTTATTATCGATTTAAATATTAATATAAATAATAATAAATAAAGACAGTTACTCGTTTAGAACGATCTGAAGAAAATTTTAATCATATTTATAACATCAAAAAAAAAATTATAATTTATTTAGCGTAAAACATTTCTTTTATTAAGCTATTTACTTCTAGACTTACAGTCAAATAATACAAATAATAGCAACATATGACACAAGCGTCCTGCCAGGTATCATTTTTTTCTTCTTCTTCCCTGGAAGCCGTCTTGATTCGCTACCGGAGGCGGTGCAGCCTTTTGGGCTTTTTGTGCCTAATCTCCCATTATCTTTTATACCAATCCTTCCATTAGTCTTGTTCCTTCAACAAGTCTGTATGACCCCGAGACTGGTTGGTTGATATATTCCCGTGGGCTCATTTCCGGTTGCCCAAATAATGCCTGTCTTGTGATTCAATGCTTCACATTCGCACAGGATATGATAGGCTGTTTCTTCCTCCTCGTCGCACATTCTGCAACTTGAGTCCCCATTCTATAAGCCTATCTTGTGTAGGTGTCCTCTTAGGTTATCGTGCCCTGTTAGCAACCCTACTGTTATGCGAAGTCTTTTCCTACTTTGTCAGTAGTTCTTCCTTCGTTCTTTGGGATGGGCCCCTTATGAAGCTTTTTCCATGTCTAATTCTACTGAGGTTTCTCCAGTATTCCTCGTGTTTGTTTCGGATCAATTCCCTGGATATGCCCTCTTGCTGTGGTTTTGGTCACTCCAAGAGCAGGTTCTGGTCCAAAGCATGGTGTGGATGGTTCCTGTCTCGCTAGCTCCTCCGCTTTTTTCTTGCCATCTATTCCCAAATGTCCTGGTACTCGCAAGAGAGTTACTCTGTTGCGTTCTCCCAGGACTTCCAGTTTTGGCATTTCCATGTCAGCTTGGACGTTACCTTGGAGTTTACAAGTGCCCCCAGTGACGCTTGGCTGTCTGTTATTATGCAGATCCGCTTGTTTTTATAAGCCCTCCCGTTATTTTCTTTTGCACATTGCAGCATATCTTTCCGTTTGAAATAAAGAACTGTGTGTTCCTAGTGGAATGGATAATTGTGAATTTCTCATTTCACTGTACACGCCCGCTCCAGTTCCCTGCTCGGTTTTGGAACCATCCGTATACCAGATGATGTCTCCAACCGTGCCGGGGAGATCGGGTTGCTGCAACTCACTTCGATCTGAAATTTTTAAATCGCAGTTTTGTTGAATGAGTATTGGGAAATCATCTGGTCTGTTCTCTCGTCCAGGATGTTGCCGCCAACTTGGCTTTTTATGTTGTTGTGTCCTAGACTAGCGTAAGCACCAGTTGGTTTCTGTAGCAGTCGGAAGTAGCTCATTCTTGCCTCTCCCATCACTATGAGGGTATAGCACCCACATAGACATAGCACATTTTTTTTTAGTTGAACTAATGCTTAAACTTTAATTTGATTATATTTTATAGTAGTAAATGAATAGGTAAATACAATAATTTAAATAAGAAAGGCGTTAAGCCTAGAAGATTTAGGTAGCTTAATAAGAAAAATGTTTTAAAATTTTAAAGCTAAATAAACTATTAAAAAAGTTTTTTGCTGTTAAAAATATGATTAAAATTTTCCCAAGATCATTATGAATGAGTTAAAAAAATTATTAATATTAATATTTAAATCGATAATAAAAATATTTAAACGATGAGCTATACACATAGTAGCATAGGAGATCGAGAAATGTTAAAGCGTCTTGCCAGGTATATAACACCCAGATGGAGGAGGCACTTATTTATTTTTTTAAATAAAATAGAGTTTAAATTTTCTTTTAGTTAAAGTTTCAAGTGGATCGAAATGGGCACATCTATTGGACTTAAAAAAATTAAATAAAATATCTGTGCCACCATATTATCCCCCATTGCCTCGAGGCACATGTCTATTAGTTTGTTTTGTTCAATAAATAGAACATTTTAAATCATTTTTTTGATGGATCGAGTTGGTATACTTACTGGTACCAAAAAATATTGTTATTAGCAAAATTTTTAATGGTCAAAATCCTTTTTGCTTATATGTCGCTTTGTTTAAAATATGCATATAACCTGTTTTTTAGAGCTTATTAAAAAATATATTTTTGTAGCACTTTTTGTTTTTGAGATATTTGTGTTTTTAGTTTTATTTTAAATTGGTTATATTTCAAAAACTAATAGAACTACAAAAACCTTTATTAAAAAAAAATAGGGTACTTTTATTAGACTTTTAATTTTAATTTTATACCTTTTTTCCTAAAATAAATAGTTATCGAGTTATATTGAAAAAAAACGATTTTTCACGATTTTTTTAGACAAAAAATGCAATTTGAACCCGCTGAGCTGAGGCAGCAGTGCGGCTTTAAATTGACTAAAGTTCATTGTAATATAAAAAAAATGTTTCATGTGTATCGCTTATTGGCCAGCTTTTTTGCGGTGGCCTCCCGGACTTAAAGTAATATCAAATTGCAGTATAATAGGTATTGTTAACACGCAGGTAGAAAATTGTTTTTAGCATATCAATAGTATTTAAAAAAATAATTTAGGTCAGTGTGTAACGGCGTTTTCATCTGTTCAAATTTTTTCTGTCCCTGCTGAGTTCCTGAACTTACCTGGTTTCAAATAACTGCATGCTCACTCTTCAAAGAACTTTGTGCATTTGCCTACTCAGTCAGTGGTGTAATCCCACCAACTCTGCACTTTTTAGTTATTATTGGTTTTTTTGTAATTAACAAAAACTGAAATAATTAAACTCTAACCACAAACTTTCACAAAAAAGTCGGTTTTCGGACTACTCCCTTACATTCAAAATATTTAACACAAAACTAACTAAAATATCAATCTTTTTAGTAGTTTTAATCAATCAGAGTATAATAATAAAAATGACCTACATTGCTAAATAATCAGTTTTAGAAAACTTGTAAATTATCCAACGGGCCATAAAATTCAAAATAACCATAGCTAAAAAAAATAGGAGATAAAGAGGCAATTCCGAAATTTCCCTTAGATTTTGGTAAATTTAAAACTGGTTAAAGTTAATATTTTTAATACGCCGAATGGCTAAACTTCTATAATGACGTTGCACTGTTACTTGCGGGAGAATTTTTTGTGGGTCTGTATTTTTTTGCTTACGATTTTTAAACTTCCTTGTACCCAACTCAGGCGGCTCAACAAAGCCCTTAGCTCAGTTTACTGTAAAAATTTTATTTTATTTTTTAATCACTGTAACAACTGATCAGTATCGGTACTGTGGAATTCGTAGAATGAACATTATCTTTTTTGTTCAAGCATAACTGTTTTGCGGATGAAATTTTCGTATAATTTTTGTTGACCGTTAAACATATATAACTACTCAGCATGTATTATTATACCAGTAACATTTACCGCACGAACGTAATGTAATATAATTGTTCCTAATTTGTGTCTTCTCTGATTACTGTATCTTTTAAAATAAAATTTCCTTCGTTTTATGGGTTAATTAAAGCATTTTTTTTTTAATTTTCACTTTTCTCACGAAAGTACTGAAATCGCCAAGACTGCGATTTTTACAGATCTTCACGTTTCGCGGTACCTAGATTATAAAAACCATAATTTCATTTGTTTAATTATGCCGAAACGTGTATTTTTAAAATTTATTAATACCCAGATCTTAAAGTATTTTAAAAAACACAAAATTTTACATGACAGCAAAGCAGATCTTTCTATTGTCCTGTGTTAATAAACTACCTCTTACCACACTTAAGACACCCCGTTATGTTAGTACTTAGGCCTTCAGCCTGCGTGGACCGTCTCACGAAAAAAATAATATTGGAGTCAAAAGTTTTGGAAAAACAACTTTTCGAAAATTTTAATAGTATTTTTAGAAAATCTAATGGGAAATGGCGAGAGAAGTTCCAAGTAAATTATTCCTTTTTGTAGTAGTAATGACGGTGTAGGATAATTAACCATTAAACTTTAAAATATGCAATTTGTATCTATAATTATACCTGTTATACAAGAATGGACTGGTCACTAACAGCGCGTAGCGGTCACCTAAATTTATTTTTTATATAATGAGGATTCATTATTGTCTCTCTCATTGTCGCCCCTGACCTACAATGTTTAAAATTAGCTGACCTTAAAGTATTAGGAAAAAACTAAAAAGCTTAGATAGTGGTTACGTGGCACAGAGGCACAGATTGAGGTGCTCTAGAAACAAAGGCCTAATAGTTTGATTGTTAGTCTTTTCTGTGGTAAAGCTTCAATTAATCTATTATATCTATATATATATATATATATATATATATATATATATATATATATATATATATATATATATATATATATATATATATATATATATATATATATATATATATATATATATATATTTTTATTCATGGTTTCCCACCATAACTATGGGGTTTTTAACAAAAGCAAATTGTGAAACATATATAGGGCGGATATGGCCGCAACATAAAATTATTTTAGACTATGCAGTGTGTCTAAAAAAGTGTGACGTATCAAAGTTATTTTAAATGGAACACCCTATATTTTATTACGGCTTTAGTTTCTGCATAAAAAAGAAGGTAATTATTTACAAGGGGGGTCAACCCTATTTTTGGCCATATCTAGGCGAAAAATTAACATTTTTTATTTATTCTTTTGATTCTGCTTGTTTTTACGGCGCATTTATGATAAAAAATGTGAAAAGAAAAAGTAAAGATTTCGATAGCTTTTTTGCCTTTAAAAGTTGAAAAAATTATTGTTTTTGCATAAAATTTCTTTTTTTTTTTGATGTTTTTGATTATTATTATTTTTTAAATACATAAAAAAATGAAAAATTTGAAAAAAATAAAAAAGTTAGTCTGCTAACTAAAAAATCAACGTTGAAATTTAAAAAAATCGGTCTCGCGACTAGATAGCGGCAAGAATATTGGATTTTATGTTTTTGGGTAAAACTTCTATTTTATCTTTTTTTGATGTTTTTGATATAACTATTTTTTTTAAATACATAAAAAAACGAAAAATTTGAAAAAAAACTAAGCACAACTAACCAAAACTCATTTTGACATCATTTTTTTTAATTCTTTGTTTTTAAACAGAGATTGCGAAAAAAAATAACAATAAGCTTGACACACAAATGATTTGCAAGTATTTGCAGTGAGTATTTCCAGTATGGACTAGAGATGTTGTTTTTTAGAAACCATCTGCCATCTTGAGGGTATTCAGAGCTTAAAAATAATAGAACTTTCGGGAGTAGATTTACTGTTCTTTTTTAAATTTTTATACACGTACAGGGTTATTCAATGAGGACTGAACTGAAATAGCCATCTGGTGTATTTTTATAGAATATAATTTGAATTTTAAAAAAGATATACGGCATAAAATTCACATTTTCTTAACGAGACCCTATTTATTAGTTCTTTTTTAAACGCTTTAAATTTTTTTATATATATTTAAAAAATATATATTTCGTATTGAATTTTAGTAACAGTAGAAGTAATTCAATTCATATTTGCGGCTTAAAGTAGAGAATGAAAAAGGTAACAATAAATAACTAAAATGCCAAAACACAAAAAAACGAAGATTCTGTAAAAGTGCTACGTTTATTACTAATTTTAATAAATATTGGTAAAACTAAATCATATTTAGTATTAACATTATTAACAAATCCTACTAAAGTGAGATGCTTTCGAAAACAGACCAATAAATAAAGTATCTCATCAAAGAAATGGTAATTTTATGTCGTATCTCTGTACACAAGATTCTATTTAATATTTTTTTTAATGGGAGAAATACCACAAATATGGCCCTGTTTAATCCCCGCTGGATGACCTTACACATGTTTTAATTGCATGCCTGTGCCTAAATCATTTTTTATAATAATTCTTCTTTCATTATCGCAACACCCATACTAAACAACAAAATGCACATATAAGAAAATTTCACTTTCGTTGGGAAATAGAAAGTCTACGAATCTACACCCAAAATGTTTTTATAATGCTAAATTAAAAGCGGTTGCGTGTAATGAATGTAATTTTTTTCCCAAACTTTTAAAATTCCATCCCATTCGCATTCTAAGCAAGCTATTGTTTGCCGTAACCAATGATTTCCCTTATTTGTCACTTTTATTCACGACCATAATTGGACTTTCATTAAATATCAATTATTTTGATTTGAATACATTTCAAATGGTATTCCTTGCAATATGCATAGTTTTTTTTTCTGTTTAACTTATACTTATATACTATTTTAGGTTTATAAACTGTTATATACCGTTTTATTGATACATTGTCTTTAACATTAGATTGCACACTGTCTAATCTTTTATCTTGAACGTTAAAACATCAGTTGATGGTGCATGTCTTTGCGGAAACAGTTTTGCATCCTAACAAAGGACCTGGAAACTTTTTTATCTTGATAACCGAGTATTAACACTAAGTCGTCAGTTCTATGATATGAACGGTAGTTCGCGAGGTCAAGTTCCGGCTTAACGCACGAATGTGTGTATATTACACCGAAGGTTTCCGCATATTTTTCCCCTATCATAACTTTTTTCTCGTTTCACATAAAGGTATGATATTTGGTATGTAAATTCTCATAGGTATTCTTACTACCTGTGAAAAAATATAGAAAGTTATTTCAAGTAGATTAGAAGATATTTGATTTTAAAAATCGCCCCATTTTTACTGCTGGCTGACTGACTGACTGACTGACTTATTAACTCATCAAAATTATGGGGCACTTCCCCAGGGAGTAGAAACTTAAAGTTTGGTATGCAAATAGGTTTTAGGACACAAGTAAACATTCTGGGAATTGCACATTCATACTTGGAACGCCCTTAATGTCGTATATTAAGGGGGTATTTTAGAAGTTTGCAATCTGTTTAAACCTGAGGTTATGAGGTCATAATTGGCTTGGAATTTAAAATGCCGGCCGGATTTTATTCCATTCCTTAAACTTAAAAAAACACTTATGTAAAATAAATTCCTATCAAAAAATCTCGGCCTTTTAAAGTACTGAGATTTAAAATTAGACCAAGTTTTTTTTTGACTTGGCATTTTTTACTGATACGTTTGCTTTAATAATAAAAACTGTCAGTATTACGAGTAATAATAAAAAACATTCATTAATACAGACAGATCAGTAAAAAACTTGCCAAGTCAAGAAAGAACTAGTTCTAATTTTAGATCTCAGTACATTAGGAGGCCGAGGTTTTTGCATTAAAACTTGGCCTTTATTTCTTTTTGGAGTGACATCATTGCACTCATAGCGAAGATAGTTCTCAGCAGAAAAAATCAGTATAGTAGGTTTTAATGATCTACAAAGCCTACATTTGATAACATTGTTCTGATTTTGAATTTTTTGTCACTCACTGATATTTTTTTTTTGTTTTTTTTTTCTATCTACTGTAATGTGCTGAATTCAAATGTGAGTTCGGTTTATACCTATCACCCATAAGTTTTGGTTAGTCTTGGTGGTTTATGTTTTTTTTCCACTATACCGTTTTTTTATTTAAGCAATTTACTGGTAAAATTTTTCGTCGTATTCATCTGAAATTGCCAGGAAAGCAATTCCAAATAAAAATGAAGGAAATGCAGCCTAAGTGACATATTGCAACCTATCGTCTTGTGAGAGTGGATAGGTTTTTCAACCTCAATAAATAAACCTGTAAAGGTTTTAGTGGTATAGGACCAATAAGACCAGTTCTATTAAACTAATCCAATTATTTTATACTATGTTTATCTTTGCAATCCCTTAATTCTGAAAATCTCCATGGATTTAAAGATTTATTAAGAACCTATATTTTCTTAATCCCACAATGGGAACTGGTTCATTTGTATTTTAGATATTATTATTTATATTTTATAGAAACTGGATTACAATGCTTATTATCAGTATGTTTCAAATAAATAAAATGGTGAGAATTAATCTGTAAAATGAAATGTTTTTAAGTGTTTGGAATAAAACAAATTAGCTACCGGCTTAATCTATATATCTGTATGTCTTTCTACAATCCTTGGTAGCAGTTGCTAAAAGAGAACAGATATTATTCAATAAAAAAATTATCGCGAACTATATCATAGTTGACTAAGCATTATATTTACTGCAATTTTTCTTCTTCCAAGATTCCACTGGTACCCTCTGGAAGCGCATCCTTAATGAATTCTAAAGGTATTTTTGTAATTTGACAGTTTGCTTGCGTAAAATTTTGCGTCTAATTTTGTTCAAAATTTTTACAGTTTAAAATTTATTAAAATTTGTTTTGAGTGTTTTCCAGTTAAATACTGAAATTTGTAAACAGCTTATTTATCTAAAATTCTCAAGTATAAAATTAATGTATAAGTTAAATTTTTTAGTTGTTTTTTTAAGTATATTTTAACCATTGCAAGAAAAATAGCAGCGTGCATGAAAAAAAATGCAGCAATTTTAAAAACTCAAAAAGTGGGCGTGCGCCGAATAAAAAAATGCAAGAAGAAAAATTGCACCCAAAAAAAAACAGTAAAAAAACCGTAAAAAAATAAAGATAATTATTATTATCTTTATTATTATTATATTAGCGGGTTAGAGGTTAAGGTAAATGCAATATTAGACAGTGACACTAACGTAGTTTTTGTTATGAAATAAAGCTATTTAATTCACCTCGTAGAGAGTATACTCGCAAGTTACCCTTCCCGTATTTTGACGTATATTATGCCGTTTACGGCTTTTTTAACTGAATTATCTTTATCGCTGTGTCTGCCAAATGCAAGTTTCCAATTGTGATCGTTCGTTATGGGCCCGACTTTAACCAGTAAATACCTCGGTATACGAGAAATACTAAGCAACATTGTATAAAGACGTATTTATTGTGTCAATTATCGTTCCTTTTAACCTTAAGTATTCACAAAACACTTAAATCTTTCTTATCTTATGGATATTTCTTGTCCTGTGTCATTAAGGGTATATATGTGGATGTTCGGTAAATATACCGAATGTCGAAAAGATTTTGCTATTGGCTAATATTTTTGGATGTAATAAAGACAGAAAAACCACATTTTAGCAGGCTGATTCAAAATTTATCGGTAAAAATTGAAGAAGACTTTTAATATAATTTCAGAAGTCCAATAACAGTAATTAGTTGTCAAATTTAGACCTAGAAAAAAATTCGTCTTTGAAAGTTGGAGGTGTGTGAAGAATTATCGATTTTATGTGATTACAAAGTATAGTTGGGCAGATAAATTAATATTTTTTTTACGTTTACATTCGTTAATATTGACCAATTTATCAATGGCTAATGTACACTACACTACATTTTTAAGAATCATGTTCGAAATACCTTGTCTAGAATTAATATGAAATTATAACTTTTAGACATAATAGCTTAAATCATAATTTTCTGAAAGTAACCTATAGGAAAGTCTGTTTTCTTTGTTTTAATAATAATTAAATTAATGAAATGTTAATTAAAATCAGGTTTATAGCATTTTACGTAAAAATCTCCTCGGTTAGTTACCACTACACTTTAAGTAAAAGGTCAAAAGACCTTGGCATTATGTAACAGAACTTAAATATTATTATAATTTAAACATTCCTTAGAAAACAACACACCGCACAGCTTTTTATATATATGGCAGTGGTTCTTTAGTTATTTATGTCTAAACACATAACAGCTGGCAATGTCAAATTGTGCCAGTCTCAGGATTAGTATTATTATATCTTACACCATTTTTTATAGAACGAGAATATCACTTTAACAGTTAAAAATTATTATCCATCATATTATTATGTTCTTGTTTTGATTGGCATTTTATGATGTGTTATTATTAAATACATTTTTAAATAATATAATAGTTATTTATTTGATTTTTTTTTGTTTTTATTTTCTGGTTTAAACGATTGATATTTGATTACATGTTTTTCATCACTACCTTAATTCTGAAAATATAATATATTATTACAAAAGCAGGAAAGTGTTAAGCCGCTTTTACACTTGAGAATACACAGACGGAACCCTTATAAACATTCATTTGCAGTCAAGTAATTCGCACTCAGATTAGAGACATTCACATCTGAGCCCACATAATTATATAAAAGCCTCTGTGGGCTACCTCAGAATATAGAAAAAATAAATGAGGTTTCGTACGTCGCTGTTTTAAATATAATATATTTTTTTTAAATTTTATGATCACATTGTATTATTTCATTTTGATCAGCATTACTCTGTCATGTAATCTTTTTCTTGAAATGTAAATAAATATACTTAAGAAGATGTGAATATTGTACTGAAATTCCTCAGGATTAAGATAAAAATTCTTATTTGCCAGAGAATCCACAGAGATTAAAATTTCTAAAAATAAATGGATAAAAAGTCGAGGATTAGTGCAGTCACAGGCTTTGTTTACTATTCTGTCGTCTAAATATACAGACAATATTAATAAATAATTTATTGTGCTTGTTATAAAATGTATAAAAATTAAAATTATGAAACTTGAAACATTAAAACATTATAAGTATAACAGGTCTAATTGGCTGTTTTAAGTAATCAATTCGTTAGTAATCCATAAACATCTTTTTTTTTTTAAGTTTAATGGTCTGTTGATATGGGGTACATCCTGAAAAGAAAACGTGGTAGGATAAACTTCTACCGCTAGCTTTAAACAGATATTCATGTCTCGCTCTAACATCTCCTTTTTTTTTTAATAAAGTTAAGAATGCTTAGGTGTTAAAGATAAAATTGAAAGACAACAAAGTTGCGCGGACTCCCTGTATACGCATGACCTGGTGTACTTAGGTAGGTTAGGCAATCAGTCGATTACTTACTCATCTATCCTATGGACACAACTATGTGAAATTTCTACCTAAATCAAACACTTCATGAAACATATGTCATGGGTTCTCCGACTATAAAATGACCTTTATTACTAGAACAGAATATTAAATTTAATTCAACAAAATCAATAGATCATACTAATCCAGTCATGTCATTTTTGTGTTATTTAATAGAGATGACAAAAATATTACAATAAAAAAGTATTGACATTTTTGCTCAGCGCAAGCGCGTCCGCCATGTTAAAAAGGCGGCAATATGGAACTTTTGGGCACTTTTTATAAATATGACTGGGCAACAAGCATTATCACCTCTAATATCACTGCAAATAAATGAAAAATTTATTGATGGTGCTTCATTAGTGCATTCTACCGTAGAAGCCCACAATTATGTTCAGTTACGACGATAGTTGACGTGCCATGATCGTCTTCAAGGAGGAAATAAAGCCGAACTAGTTAAGAGGTTAGGATAATAAATAAGATGTCATTGTAATAAGTAAAAGTAATTATAAAAAAGAAAAAAATAAATTCTATTTCTATGTTTTTTAGGGACAAAAAGGGCTCTGCGTTATTTCTAGTTCTAGTGACTGTTACTACGACAATTAATTAAACATATATTCTCATCACTAGTTTTCTTTTTTACACAACTGATGGGGTCTGGATATCCGGTTGTTGGAAAATAATATAAATTCTCCTGCAAGGATTTACTACGCGTATCACTGCAGCATACTCCAAAACAACAACGTTTTTTAGCCCCTTTCCTTATAGATACAATTATATATTTTAATAAAAATATTTGTATTATTATTTTATTATGTATGTACAATAATTTGAATTGAACTGTTTATAAAAAAATAATTATTATTACTTGTTTTATTGCTAATTTTTTTATAAACATATGCACTGCTCATACATTTGTAAATAAAGTGCCCGAAAAACATGGCAGAAGTTGGGGCATGCGCACAAAAAAATTTCAACTATTACAAGGGCTATTTTTCTATTAGCAAGTATAAGGTCAATTATCAGGTTAAGTCTGGTTTGTGTTCCCAAAGGTTTTGGACGTCTCACATGCGGCAAATTTTCGACTGTTGTACGGCTAACCTTAAATTTCTTACAACAGCTAAACACTTAAGTGTTTGATAGGGACAACTACTCGTATTGTTTTTGAAATATTTGATAAATATACTTGGTTTGACACCCGAAGTCACAAGAAATCAAACTATTATGCGTTACGCAACTGAAACATGAATTGCCTGCTTCTGTGATTTTGATAATTACTTAATAATTAATTCTTGAATAATTTTTATTTCGAAAGACAATTGGCAAGGATCAACGCTAAATCTGTCAATAAAAAAAATTAAAAATGCTTTTCAAAACACCAGCTCAAGAATGTATTTATTATTCGGCATACTCGATTTTCGAAAATTATTGAACATAAAATTGGTTTTCATCGAGTAAGTTAAAATAAACGTATTTGCAAAGCAACTTGTACAGAGCCATCTTTCTGTTTATTAAAGGTAGGTATATATTAAGATTTAAATTCCAAAGGATATTTTTATTGAAAAAGCTGTTTTCAACTTGGTATATCCTCGTCTAACTCAGGTTTTCTTGAACAGGTTTTTTTCCTCAAAAAATCAGCAGCAAGCACGCGAACAAGAATCTGAAATAATTTTGTATCCATTTATACAGGGTATTGTAAATTATGAATTAATTTTAAAGATACGATAGTTATTTTTATTTGTATTTATTATAGATAATAATTTCTAAACGGAAATTTTAAATATGTATCTTGAAAGTCGACGGGTCAAAACAAAAACACATACATATACACCATCACGTACCATCTCACGCTGCAGAAAATAATTCGATAAGGTGCTCTTGCTGTGATTCGTGTGCAAAACTAGCGATCCACTTTGGTCTTGTATCATTGTACTTAGTCTTTATATAGTCGCAAAAAAAAATTAGGATAAAAGATCTTATAAACAAAGAGAACACCTTCGCTATAATAAAAGACGGTGTCAATTACTTTACCGACCGAAGGCACAGCCATTTCATTTTTCGGTTTTGGGAAGTTCAGGTGGCGCCACTCTGGACACTTTTAATTTTGACGTAGGCTAGTAAGGAACTTAGACGTGCATCACCTCCGTCTTGGTGGTTTGTTCCATGGTTAGCAATCTAAGTTCCCATCCTGCGCAAACTTGCGGTAATGCAGATGAGGTTATTTCCTTGATGCCATCAAAAGTAACTTATTATGTTTGTGGCATTTTATGGACAGAAGTTCTTTTCTTAGTCTGCTAGACCTTTACAAATCAGGTTTTTATGTTACAAATATGGGATATATATAATAATATATAATTTTTAATTGCTTAATGCAAGTTCTGTTGAAGGTTGTTATACTTAACTAAAAATTCTTTGAAAAATACTGAATTAAATGACTGTTGGTTTCATTTTTTGCAGTCGTATTATATTACTGAATTTGTTTAGAATAGGGTTCTTTACAACTTTCCACGAAATGTGTTATATTTGCTTACTCAGCTGTCATATTAACTCGTAGAACGTTATGTTTTGGAAGTATGTATGCGTGTATTTAAGTTTATAAACATCGAATATTCGTATAGGCCAAGATAAATAATATTTTGGTAGATGCATAGTATGCATACCAATATCGCCTGTTTACTACCATACCTCTAAAAAGCATGCTTATACTACCCAATTTTGAAATTAAATGAATATTGAAATTTAATCAGATGAAATAAAAGTTTTATTTAAATTAATATATAGATATACATATATTTAACAATTTTTAATTTTCATTTACCGGTAAGTATCTAGAAGGTAATAGAAGGTATTGGTGGTAACCAGTCGATATTTAGAGGATGCACCTGCAAAATATCGTTATTTTTCTGTCTTCGGCAAAATAAGCCTGATGACTGTTGCTGATTTCTTGTTGTCAAAAGCGATGAATCCTGGCCATACACAAAAGAACATTGAGTGAAATGGATATGCTTTAGTTTACCTAGACCTAGAAAGGTACAAGCGAGAAATCTTCTAAAAAGATTTTTGCCTAATTTTTTTGGGATTTTTGTAAAATAATTTTAACTGATTCTGTAAAGGAAGGCAAAACAATAACTGGACTATTCGATTTTACTTTATTTCAACACCAAAGTGAAATGCCAGATCTAACTGTGTCGGACTAATATTTGTTTCCTCAAATAGAGAAAGTTAAAGAGTTTGATATTGTGCCTAAATAATGAAGCTGTGAAAATCTGTTTTGGAGAGCAAGAAGATTTTTTCTAAATTTTGCGGAAATTACAGGAGCGTTATAATTAGTGTATTACTTTAAATGGAGAATAATTGTCAATACGACCTCGTATGCTATTATTTATGATCATACCTATGATAATTTGTAATATTGAGAAATCGCTGGACTTTACAAGAAAAGTTATTGTAAACTGTAATAGATCACTGTCAATAACTTTTTTACGAAAAATCATTGAGTTTGGTGTAATCGTCTAATGTGATTTATGGGTTAGGTTAATTTAGATTTAACGATGTGTTGTAACAGATTTCTTTTTAAAGGTAATTATCCGTTAAAACATATTTATTTAAGGTTTTACCACCTTTCTGTAAATAGTTGCCTGGGTCTTTGACACTCATAATGTTTTTATTTACTTTTTCTTGCTTCCGATTGCTGGTTCTTCTTGGCTTATTAACCTTGAAGATGTAAGATTATAAATATATAATCTTTGAAAGTTTTCATAATTTTTTTTTGTTTTGGTGTAGAACGGGCTTGTTGTAAATATTTTTTTGACGATTTTAAATTATCCAATTGTTTAATTCCTTTCATCTTAATTTTCGTTGGTTGTTATTCTTAATATTTTTAGCATTTTGGAAATCAAAAATTCTTATTTGTTTATCTTTTTTTCTAACGACAGTCGGTAAGGCTTAACAGCGCAAGTATTTATGTACATAAAGATTTTAAGGTTTTGAGGGGGAGAAAGACCTCTGCGGGCATTCCGGGGTTTTCTCGAGATGGATTGTAAAGAAGTGCATTAAAATGACACTTCGGAGTTATCCCATTGGGAGCTGCAAGGGACGAAAATATACTGGCGTTTTTTTCCAAGCAAAAGCCATGGAAATGCATATAAAAGTAGAACAGTTTGTTAACGGGCAAGAGGAAACTTTTTTGTGAGAATAGAGTCATTGATAAGGTGAATGGCTCTTTGGTTGGAAATAAAAATTATTATTGTTGTAGTAGAACTAATTGTCCAGGCATGGAAAGAGTAATTCAAGCGGGGTCTGGTTGGTTGGAATACATACAGAGCTTACATATTAGAAGGGTAGACATATTTTCTGTCTCGAAATAAAATTCATTATATGATAATACCATTACCGGACATTCTCAAAATAAGTTCCACAATGTTAAAAAAAAGTTTCTTATTTTGCAGGACTTAGTCGCTCATGACTAGAGGATAAAAATTGAAAAACCTTTCTCGCAACAGCTAACATAAACATATCTTTAAGGAATTAATCTGTATGAAAGAATCTTTATAGCCATGCGCTTGTTTTTCGATTAAATTTTAAAGACTGGCTTGAGAAATTAAATATAGGGGTAGTGTAGTCAGAAAAACTATGGATGTGAGAGTTGTTATTGTAAAAAAATGAGAATTGGTGCTAATTCTGAGCTCTGGGGCACCTCCGCATTAATTTGGTAAAAATAAGAAGAGTGAATATCTACAATAATGTATATACATCGATTAGAAGAGAAACTGAAGATTTATGCATCAAGCTTTGATGAAATTATATAGAAAGACAGTTTATTTAAGAGCGCAACGTGTCATATCTGGTCAGAGGCGTTAGATATGTCAAGAGACTGTATTTTGCTAAATATTTTAAAATTTGGGAAATAATAAATAAGGGCAAGTAAAATAGGTCTATATTTAGCCGTTTTTAATCTTGTCTTAGGAAGAGATTGCACATGGGCGGTCTTTCACCTATCTAGAAACCACCCTTGTTATTAGATTCGAAGGAGGCGAGTTGGGGTAGGTTTAAGTTCAGAAGCATATTTTTTTAATGGGAAAATTGAGAGAAAAGTTGTACTTTCGTTAAAGCATTTACCTGGTTTTACCAATTTTTAAAAAAGTATTTTAAATATTTAATGAATGAGTATTATAATTATAGATATTTAAATAATTAACTTTCGCATAATAATAATTAAATTTTATCATTTTTTTTAGAAATTAAACATATTTTTTACTAGTAATACTTGCTACCTTCTATTTTTGGAATACTTAAAGACCTATTCTAAATTGAAACCTAAATTTCCAATGTTTCAATATGAAAGGTCGAAAATAAATGAACGTAAAGTTGTGTTTATTTTTACTTCTAATTTTTAAAAGCTTTCGCGTGGCCGTGAAAATGGTTTCTTTTATTTGTTTATGACTTCTAAAGCTTCCTAAAAATAGAAGCTTTTGTACTGGCGAATTTACATTGATCGTGAATTTAACAGCTCATATCCTGTTTTTTTATGAAATGCTATTTATGTCGCCCTCCTGTCGGTTTACCTATTTATACCCAGTTGCTGATTGTGAAGTAAATTAAAAATTTTGCAAAATTAAATATCTAGTATTTAAAAAATGCCTTTTTTTATTTCAAATTATATTTCTAACCCTTTTCTGAACGTCATTAATAGGCCCCTTACACATATTTTTGGTATTGGCAAAAATTACCCTTTATACCTAAATAACGCTTCTGTCAATTTTTTTTTTAATAGGAAATTTTATAATAGAGTTACTAAGGTTAAAATTCAAACATAAAACTTTTCCGCGAAAAGGGTATCTACGTCACAAGTGGCTAAACACACGTATTAATAACGCTTGATTAACCTGTTTTTTGTGAAATGTATTTTTTTGTGATAATTGCGATGGATTTTGACGGACAAAAAGAGCCAAACGTGAACTTTAAATCGTAATTATGCCGAAGCTATTATTTTTCCTGAGACAAGGTATTTGGGAGATGGTTCTTTAATAGGCAAAGGAAGGAATTTGACGTTTTTTTAGATTAATATAAATTTTATACAATGTGGGCACATTATTTACGTATAAAAGGTTACGGTAATTTAAACCCTTTTGTTTCTTACTTCAAACCCTGAACTCAACTAAGTATCATAACTGCTTCTCTTGGTCGCTCAGATCTTGACTTGGTTACTGTATTGTACTCTGCATACTCTGACACTTTGCCACAATAAATCCATTTGGGTTGCAGTGAGGGAAAACCAATGTATCGTATCAAATCCATTTTGAAAATAAAATAATCTAATATAAACAAAAATCCTTGAAATGCATTTTAAAAAGATGGCGATACACTTCAGCATTGTCGAGGTAAATATTTTAAAAATAGATTTGTCGCCTTTTCTTTTTTTGGTCATTTCGTACAACACAAGGAAAACCTCTATTTTTTGCAATTAGATTAATACAGGAACACAACCAGAGTGATATGTATATTATTTACATTAAAAAGTCGATTAATTTAATCGATGGGGATATTGATTTGTGAAGGCCGGCAAGAGATTACCTTTACTTTTTGTTTTAATTAGAATATTTGCTGTCAGTAGCAATAGTAAGGCATAATTGAATAGCAGCAATGTATCAAACTAATTATTTGTCATTACGAAGCCAAATTTAGATGGTACGTTTAAATATAATTTTATAGAGTCCCCGCATAATATGGGCAAATTTCAAAATGAGTCAGAACTTTTACCTGTTTTTAATGAAACAGGTATAAGAAAAATCCTTTTTAATGGCCAAAACTCACCTACAGGTGGAATATAACCTTTGAAGGTCGGTTGTTTTGTGAATCATTATTTTGTTTCCTTGAATTATTTAACTTTTCTATTCGGACTTCTCAAAACCAGATTTGAAAGCTGCTAGTCTTGTTTGCCAGAAATATATAATACAGTTAAGAATGCAGAACTTACCAAAAATTAATAACATTTATCATATTTATTTTTGTAGTCGGAATAAATTTCAAAAAAATAAATTTCAGCGTTTCGCTTCAGGTTGCATGAAACATCGTCTAACATCTACTATGTAAACATGAAATGCTAATTTTTAGGTATTATCTATATATTGCCTTTGCTAAAACAGTATATATTTTTTTGTTTTAGATTCAGTTTCATCCCCAAATACGATACCTGCATAAACGCTTATAAGGTAATATATTTTTAGTTATAGAACTATTTATTTTATTAAAAAATGCACTTAATACTCTATAATCTTTAATGGCGTTTTTATTTGCATGATTTATGATAAAAGTAATCAAAAATGACATAAAAAATGATTGTTTGACACTTTATTTCATGTTACTACGTACCAAATTTTAATTAATTTAAAGACAAATAAGCCGCTTTTAGTAGAATTGCAAAACATGCTTTGTTTATAAAACAGTTGTTTGCCGAACCTCGCAATTAAGATAACACAGAATCAACTTTGGTAATTTTCCTGATAGTCTCAAGCACTTTTTTTAAATTAGGGAATTTTACTATCTTAGTTTTAAAAACAAAGAAAAATATTAATGATACAATGATATAATTAATAGTACAACTGCTACTGTTGTTTCTCATAAAATATCCGAAATCATATTTAAAAATAAGCAGATGAAGCATATCTTTCTTCTCCTGATAGATAAAATACTCTGGGCTAAATAACATGCTTTTAAACTTGCACTTTCAAATTTCTTATGACCCGAGCATTTTTCCGAAGAGCTAGAAGACCGCACGTGTGCAAACTATTCTGAAAATATTTAAAACTCTCCATTATAATAATAATTTTTTTCTTTTTTTCAGTTATTTGCAGTGTAATGGAAAAATGAATTAATTCCTAAATTTTAAAGTATCTGGAAAAGCATACAATAATACATAACAGACAGTACTGATTTCTCACAAAAGATCCATAACAGATATTTTTTCGATTGTATCACATAACTGTCTCATGGGTTCCTTGGTGAATTCCGGATGGTTGCTTTTAACATAAATGTTAAGCTTTTGACCGGCTCTGGCATAATGTGCTTCGCTTCTAAACAAACTTTCTTCCTACGGTCTTTCACCTAAACTTTCTTCTTGGCCTTCTAGTTTTCTTTCTAGTGGGCGTATATCAGTTATTGTAGGACTATTATATGGTTCCTTATCTAGCTTTCACCAAATTATTGCTGAGGTTTTTGTGGGGTCAGCACTGTCACCAACTTCACTTCCTTACGTTAACGATCTTCTTTCTTTCATCTTTCTTTAGTCTGTGCACCCTTTCTTCTAGCTTAATTAATGCTATTGTGTATCGTATTTCTGAAGTTTTGATTGGCCAGATACGTCTGCGTTTTAACTATACGTATGTATAGTTATACTTTACTTTATCTCAAACGCAGAGAAATTTTCTCAATGCGCCTGCGTATGTATGTCATTTTGTACTCAAACTTTTACGTCCTTGGCATTGCTTTAAGGGTTTTATCCTCTATGTAGTGTTAAGATCACCGTATTATAAAAATCTGGGCCGCTTTAACATGACAGGGTATTTACTTATTTTACAGCTATAATAACATATGTTAAAAGTGATAAAGAGCATATGCAGTAAATTAAATTTTTATTTAGTCGTTAGCACTATTATACTTACTATCTGTAACGTGAATTTTGTTTACGGTGTGTGTTTTATAGAATTTTCTTTGGCGGCATTTGGAGTCCCAGAAATAAATGTTTTAAATAACTAACTCTTCAAATAAGATAATAAAATAATTTAACTTCACATTTACTAGGTAATTTTTCAACATGATTTAATAAATAACACCATTGCAACACGATATAATTGTATTGTAAATTGAATTTTTGTGTCTGACTTTAAAGATTTATTATTTTTTTAAATTTGTTTTCATGTTAATATTATATCTCTTATTATCAGTAAACTAATTGTTTTTCAAGAGTAAAAATTACGTTATCTTAGTATGTGATGCCTCAGCATAATTTCTTTCTAGTTGTTTTTTTAAGTGTGCTAATTTAAATTAAATTTAGATGCTGTTTTAACCCCCTAAGTTTCTCTGTGAATTCCAGATCGTTGTTCTCGTCAGCCACGACCAAGATTTTTAAGATCTAAATAAACACAAAGAATATTCGCATTTGTCGTACCTTTACTTTGCGTTAGAATATCCGCATACGTCCTTAAGCTCTGTCTGGTTTTCATGCATAAAAACTAATTTTTGTAGTTCCCAATTAAAACCCTTTACGGGTTCTCTATAAATAAATTCTGTGCGCCACCACCGCCAGCAATCATCTTAAACAAATTTTCTCCCATTTCCTATGACAAGGTTGTCTTTTTAAGACGGCTGAAGGGCTGTTCGTCTGCAGAACAAAATCACAAAAAGTTTCCGGTTTTTTTTAAATACTTAAACTTGAACACAGAAATTATTTATTTCTACATTTTTTATATTTTGTGCAGCAGTGCAGCACCTACGTGCATGCCATTTTTATTGTAAACTAAACATAATAGACATTAGTGAATAACAAAGTGGCATGCAAAACAAAATCACAAAAATGTACGATTTTTTTTCAACTTTTTCACGCATGCCTATATCTTGTAACATCCTGGAATACATGCCAATTTGCCCCGCAATTAATGATTATTTAAATGAACTACTGTTTAAATAGCATTTAAACAGTAGTTAATTTATTAATTGATTTTGAAATCACCAAAAGTTGCTAAAAATTCTCCCAAGATTTTCCCGTAATTTTTCACCTTTGCTTCAACGAGCGGTGCATGCCAATTTTTCCAGGCTATTATTTTGATAAAAACTTTAAACCTTTTTATTAGCATGCAAGTTCGCATTATTTAAATTCACCGTTTTTTTTTATCTTCGAGCGATCCTTTTGACCCTTTGTGCAATAAAATTGCTGGATGTATGCCATTTATTACTAGAGCTTCAATCAGTTCATTATACCTTATGTTTAAAAGGAATTTAGTATAATATCACCAAATAGCACTCAAATTTTTTACAAATGGAAATACGATTTCCATTTTGACGTGTATGCGAGCTGCGGTCAAATATCCTTTTTTCTTTCCTATCTTAGGGTTAACTATCAACCCTTAAAATGATATGCGGGAACAAATCGTTTGACTTCACCTGTCACCATCTTATTGCCTTATAGATACAAATTAAAATATTAAAATTCCGATACGAAGTAGACTTAGTGTTTTGAAACCGGCATAGCGGAATTTCACGTCTTTATTTTTAGGTAGCTATTTTTAAATAAAAGGAATCATTTTTAGGGTTAACGGTTGTTTTACCATTTAGATATTCGACAAATATCGTAGGTACGAAACATCAGGACTATGCTTTTACTTCCTTAAGTTTTCTCTTATTGATATTATCTGCGAGAACGAATTTGACATAACTATTTTAAATATCAATAAGGATGTTTGTTACCTAACGACATAATATGGCATTTTTATCTAAAATGCTGTTAGATATTATCTAAGTGGAAGTAATAAGATTAAAATAATTTCTTATTAATAAAAGGGATCTATCAAAGCAAAATACTACCGTATAATCATTATTCAATTACTGCTTTAACAACAATTTAATAAAAAACTGAATCACTTAGATTCGTATTTTTTTTAACTTTGTATAATTTGCGTTAAGTCGGGGTTACGTAAACTACAACGAGAAGATGTAAAAAGCGTATTTCACAAATCCGATTTTGACAGTGGTTCGATTTTCTACAAGAATTATTATTTAATATAACTTTTTTTAAATCGTTTTTAGATATATCTAAGCCGAATGTTCTAAATTTAATTTATAAAATCCCACTGGGCCTTAACTTCCAGTCTTCAATATCAGAAAGAAAACTCGGTAGAGGTTTTATCTCTCTCCATTTAATAGGGACGAGTTTCGGGCTTGGTCTTACTGGATTTCCTTTATGCTTTCGATCAGTTACAAGCTTCTTTGCTCTAGGCTTCGCTATTTTTGCTGAAACCGTTTGTTTCATACAGTTCTACTTGACCAAGACTCGGCAGTGTGACCAAGACTCGGCATCCGGTGTTCCACAGCGGTCAGTACTTGGATCTTTACTTTTTATTAATTAAATTGCTGATTTGACAAAGGGCCTTGGCGCTTAAGGAGGAGGTAATCGGCCTTTTCACTTTTCGAAATCTCACCCAGCTAGGCTTGTTAAGAATAAAAAGACGTGTCTTTTCTTTTTCTTTTTTTTGGTTTACGTAGGTGCTTCAGAATCTGTTTCATTGAATCATAAAGATTTTTTATTTTTTTTCAAATATTTCATCCGCATTAAAATATTTTTTAATTTTGCTTGCGCAAATTAAAAAAAAATGTCTTTACCAGTTCATCTTAAATCTTTGCAATCCAAAAGTTATTTAAAACTTCTACAGAAAAATAAAAAAATAATAATAAAATTGAAAGTTTTTTTTAATATCGAAAAACAGTGAAAAAAACTAGATTTTGAATTTTTTGACCCCTTATCACCCTTTCGAAAATTATGAAAAAAATCATATTTTTTCATCATAACGTGGGTCGTCAATAGGCTTTGTTAAAAAAATATTAAAAATTTTTAAAGCCCAAAAAAATTGAATTTTCCGGCAAAATTTTTTAAAGAAAATTGTGCTTCATTCGCGCTTCGAAAACTTCGATAATTTGGCGGAAGCCAAACCAAAAAATCTTTTAATGCGGCTGAGATATTCGAAAAAAACGAACATTTTTTATGATTTAATAAAACAGTTTCTGAAGCCCCTATGTAAATAAAAAAAAGGAAAAAGGACGTCTTTTTATTCTTAATAAGCTTAGCTGGGTGAGATTTCAAAAAGTAAAAAGGCCAATTACCACTCCTTTATACGCCAAGGCCCTTTTGTAAACTATTGCACATCTCAGATTTATTCTGACGACACTATGTTTAGCTTTTTACCTTATAAATATCGTGTAGTAGTAGGGTTAATTACCATTTGTATGCATTGGCAAATGAATTATCAAAGCAATAAATGTTCATATACTTAAAGTAAAGCTTAATGACACCTTTTTATCAGTAAAGCCTTCTATAAGATCCTTGGAATTGTACTTGGATTCTGAGTTGATATTAAACACTCACGTTACTACATAGTTTGTTGCAGAAATCTTTTATGAGCTTAAAACTACTGTACAGTAATCGTGGGGTGTTGTCACGTAGTACTTTTGGCAGAGGCTCTCTAATTATTCTTATTATGTCTATGGGTCATTCCTGGATTTGAGGAATCGGAATTGAATTTAAAAAGAACAGAACTCTTGCTACCATCTTGTCTTTGTTCTTTGTTAGTTTAATTATGTATCAGCAATAATAGTTGAGCTAGAATGGTTAGATATGGAGAGTAGGTAAAAAAAAAATATGACGGGGAAGCTTTCCTGCACTAGGCAGGAGTTTAAGGGTAAAAAGGCATGGATTATTAATAGGTCCATGTAAGTTAAGCTTAAAGACAACTATTTGCCAGTAAGGACTTTTGTAAGAATCTTGGGATTGTACCTACTTGGATTTCGAGTTGACATTTAACACTCACGTTACTAAGTTACCGTAGAAAGATACCGAACGCTTGCTGCCATTTTGTTTTTGGTAGCTTTTATCATGTGACAGCAAAAAAAGCAAGCTGGGATGGTTGAACATGGCCAGTAAAGGGTAGAGATCGAACGCTGTTAGAACAACACCGATACGTCACGGTTTTATATCAGTTTGCCATATGAGACCGTGACGTATCGGTGTTGTTCTTACAGCGTTCGATCTCTAATCTACATTTTGTTGGATTTTTCAGGGAAATCCTGATCATGTTTATCCCGATCTAGGGATTTCAGAAAATTTAGCAAGGTGCTATTTTTTCGGGATTACAATACTTTTCTCTTGCAGAAGACGTAAAAAAGAAATAGCTTCTCGATGATTTTAATTCATTTAGGAATTAATTAAATTAAAATCACTGACAAGCTATTTTTTCGTGAATTTAGATGTTTAACCCACTTTTCGGAGATAAAAATATTGGTTCGAACAACGTAATTACAATTTTTTAATAATAGAATATATATACATATATATATATATATATATATATATATATATATATATATATATATATATATATATATATATATATATATATATATATATATATATATATATATATATATATATATTAAAAACCTGTGAAAAGGAAAACCAAAAATTGACAATAAACTTGTTTAGTGTCAGTTTCTCAAGCACTAAAAATAGGTTTTTTCTTATTTCGTAAAATTAACGTTAAGGTAGTACCTGCAAAATCTAAACGACATTACTTTCAACAAAAAATATATTAATGCTCCTTTGTTTTCGACTATTATAATGGGTAATTAATTTTTGCTTCCTTGTTGCAGTTGTTTTAAACAAAAGTAATAGATTTCACTCAGTTGTGGAGCTACTGACCTGGATCGTATTCTTTTAGCATTTAGGTGGTTACACTTATTTAAAAAAAGAAACAAGACTAGAAGAGCAAAAAATGCACCTACAATATATATATATATATATATATATATATATATATATATATATATATATATATATATATATATATATATATATATATAAACGTTTTGTTTTTAATACATTTAATTAAAACACGTAAGTTTAAATAAACAGAAATTTTATAAAAATATATAATAGGGAAAATAATACAATTAAAGAAACTATGAAATTATTGCGTAAATATACACACCCAAATATATTAAAAAAAGAATATTTGGTATTAAAATATCTTCTTATGGTTCAATGATTATACGAAGTTACATTGTTTGGTAATAGTTTTGTGTAACATCACTTACCAAAACCCGATTAGGCAATTCTTAAAAGTAACAAATCTTTTTACCAAGCAAGGAAATGAAAGTAATGTTTAAAAAAAAACAAAAATAATAATTGCAGGAAGTTTTAAATTCACTACAGTTTATTAAACTTTTGTCATCTTGTAAAGGTGCTATAAAACAATAAGCTGTTCAAGTACGACCAACCTTTACCTTGTTGTTATCGGAATCTGAAATTAATAAAATTAAATTTATTATTATTAAATGTATTAATTTCACATTTTGTGCGTAGTCAACCGATAAATTAAATGAACAATCTGGATTAACATTAATACAAAAATTGTACTTAATTAAATCTTCGATTAAATCTTATTTCCCTTTAAACATTAAGGTACGGTTGAAACATAACCCGGTTTTTGCAGATTCATTGACCCATAATATAAATTAATAGACTGGATAAGAATGAAAGGGACTCGCGCAATCAGAGTTCCATATTATAATTTTTGGTAGTGTGGTAATTGGTTGGGTGAAAAAATATTCGAAAAGACATTACTATAGGTGATCTCGGCCCGTTTTGTTACTTACTTCAGTTGACAAAAAAACAATAGGTTAAACCTCACTTGTCTACCAGTTGCTATCTAATAAAGTTTAACTTACTCGTATTTATTTATTTGTCAACCAGAAAGTTAGCAAAATGAGCCAAAAAGAAACACATATTTTGCTCTGAAATTTCCATAATATTCAAACAAACGGATGAAAGGGTGATCCTATAAGAAATGGTCTTGTTAGTAAGAGAAGTCTGTTAGGGAATCACAAATAACACAATAAACATTTTTCTTCTGAAATAGTCCACAAAGGCTTAATGTCTAAGTACTTACTTAACAAGTTTTGATGTGAGTAATGATAAAGCGCACAAAGTGGGAAGTTCAGATAGATTGCTGAGGGATGAATGTGGCTCTTTGTAGAATTCTACTTGGAACTCCAGGAAAGAAATTATACTGGTTTATTTTTTAAAGCGAAGCCGTGACAATACCTGTAAAAAAATCTCCAAATGTTTTTAAGTCTCGTGTGAATAAACTCTCTATTACCACACTTTAGACACCCACGATTCGCCTTAGCCTTCGTGAACTGTTCCAAGATAAAAAAAAGGTACCTTAAGCTGCTTGTCAGTGGGCAAGAGGAGGAAATCTTCTTGTGATAGTGGGGTCATTAATAAAGTACACGGCTCATCTCTGGATAAAATCAAAAACGCTAAAAGTTGTGGAAGCTATTTTTTAATCATTGAAAACAGTATTCCAAGGAGAGTCTATTTTGGGATGCATGTGGAGTGTTACATACAAATTATTTAACGGGAAGCTTGAAAGCTTCAAAGAAGAATGTTTGTGGTTTATTAATATATATTTTTTTGTATTTAAATGATTTCTTTCCCATTAAGTTATCGTTGAGAAAACAGCTTGAGTCTATTATATTCTTTAAATAAACAAATGAAAATGACACATACCACCCGATACAAAAATCCAAAGTGTTTTGTGCCTGATTCCACAGACTTGTGATAAGGAAAGAAATAATTAGAATATACCTAATTTTAGGAAACCCTAAAATTGAAAAATGGTTTTCACCATTAAAAAATATGGAATCCCTAGCTGAGTGGTGAAAACCATTGGCAACATCGCAGGACTTTAAGCCGCGTTTACACGATGCCAGTTGAGGAGACAATTGTCGGGGCCAGTTGCGTGAATGTCTGAGGCTAGTCCAATTAAATGAGAACTTGTTCACACGGCGAAACTATTGCCACGGCAGTTGGTGACGAAAAATGGCGGAATCCTCATCGTCTGTTGTGTCTCGTGATGAATTGAGAGTAATGTGTGATCATCTTTGTCGGGAATTTATCGCTGAGTCTTGCGAAGTTCTCGAAAAAGAGTTAAATAAGAAGAGGGAGTGGTCAAGGAAATGGCTATTAAAAAGAGTCAGTCACGGACGCGCTTCATCGCAATTGATGAAAGAGTTACGAATGGAGGATCCATTGGAATATAAAGCTTGTTTAAGGATGAGTCCAGAAGTTTTGACGAACTATTGCAGGTTGTTGAAAGTAAACTATTTAAATAAGACACAATAATGAGGAAAGCACTGCCTCCTAAGTTAAAATTAAACTCACACACATAGATGTCTCGACTGACAAAGGCAAACTGGCCCAAAACGAGATATCTACTGCCCTACCACGTTCACACGGCGCCAATAGTCAAGACAACTGCCGTGATAGAGTGGTGGGGGGCGTCACTGCGCCTAGTCAATTGTCCTCTGTCTACTCCTGGAGACAGTCGAATTTCAAGATAACTGGCAGGGCAGTTGGCACGCCAATTGGCCAGAGGTGTTTACACGTAGCCAATAATTTTATACAGTAAGCTGTCCTCTGTCAATTGTCTCCTCAACTGGCATCGTGTAAACGCGGCTTTAGGGATTTTTGTTTTGCAAAAGATAATTGTTGTATTTTTTTATCTTGATCGGTGATTTAACTGGTAATGGAATAGATGACTTTTTATTTTATTTTATTTTACAATTGAAAAATATAAACAAATAATAAAAAATAAAAAAAAACTGATGGTGTCAGTAGTAGAAAAGAAAGATGCTTGAACAATAGGCCAGTAGAATCATTAAAAAGTTTTTATGAAAAAGTGAACTGTATAATTGTAATAACAACTTGTAAACATATATTTTTTTAATATTTATAATTTAAAAAACGGAGTTTACATTGCACTTTTTCCTTTCTTGTAGCTTATTGTGTTTTCATTTTTTTTCCCTAAGCCGTTTTAAGAAGAGATCTGAGTTCGTGGAAACAAAAACGACACTCACCTCAAGTTATTCTCTTCCTAGCGTTAAGGAACCCCTAAAAACATAAAAATCTATGTATGTACTCGCTTCGCTCTTATTAAGAGGTAATAATAAAACTTGGTCATTTAAAAATTTTCGTTATGGTATCGTCGTAATTGTAATAGGTTTTACCCTTTTTATCTTAGAAAATAAAACACGTTTTTTTTTCTGTGTTAAGTAATTTATTTAAAAATCAAAGTGAAAATTGTCCCAACTTTTAAACGGTAATAAAAGGTTCGAAAACGTGTTACTTAGTCATGCTGTTGGATTTGATGGTTGTAAAAGTGTGACCTTTTTGCGGTAAGGTAATATTTTAACTGAAATTGATATCTATCTTGTCGTTTGGCGTAAATCCTTTAATAGTGTTACTCTCTTTTCTTTAGCTTTAAAAAATTTTAATACCTACCTGTGGAAAGGTCGTAAACAACAGATATTCGAGGTAATTCAAAACTTATTCTTAATACTTTAAGGGTGTATTGACTATGAATAAACAGCTAAAATATTAAAAATATTCTTTACAAAGGCTACATATCTCAGTTGTACGACTGTAACAGCTGTGCCGGGGTCAACGACTGTCGAGTTGCTGTGCCGATGCGATTTCAGTAACTGACTAGCATTAAAGCGGTAAATTTGCCTTCTAAATATTTGCATTATTTTTTATTTCTGAGTTATTAGTTAACTGTATATAGTTTTTTTTGTGTTAAAAGTAAGACGTAAACCTGTGGAACTTTTCTTTCTGATTTTTTTCTAATGAAGTTAATCGCATTTACGTATACACAGCTGAAGAGTTGCAAAATCGCCTACACATTACTATTGACATTTTACAACAAAAATCATAAGTTTAGTGGACAAAAATTGAATATTATGTATTCAATTTTTTAAAATAATTTTTGAATCATCATGTATCAAAAGTATAAAAAAGTATATATATATATATTTATATATATATATATATATATATATATATATATATATATATATATATATATATATATATATATATATATATATATATATATATATATATATATATATATATATATATATATATATATATATATATATATATATATATATATATATATATATATATATATATATATAGAGGAGAGAGACTGACTAGTTAAGAAATATATATCAATACCATAGTGGGGATGCAGTCTTATATATATGAATTATTGAATAGAGATTGGTGGCCTGGATTTGCAGAAAACCCTTTTCTGTCGCATAAGCCGAGAGTTTGTTTTCCTTTCTTCAGGATTAACTAAAAGTAAAGTTTTTTACAGTTAGAAAAACCTACTCAAAACTTAAAAAGATTGAACTCACCAAAGTGGGTTCAAAGCAGTATCCATGCGGATAATCAAGATTTATCTCCATATTTGTCTTGCGAACTACATCTTTAAGGAAAATAAAAGAAAAACCGATTGGGAGCACGCGGAAAACGCGTTAACAGTTCTGACAGAACGTTTAAATTGTTCGAATGGATCAGCGACCCTCGTTTCTAGAGAGCTTCGATTCAGAAAAGCGAAGCGAGATTAATAACGTAGACATATCTTGTTTATTTCTACAGCGCAGGATCTATATAATATGACTAGCACAACTGTTCATCGAATCTTGTGTATTACCTGACTTAGTAAATTAAATTTACATTATTTTTATTTTTGTATTAATTATTGTTAAAATGTATGCTGGAAAACAGTGAAGACACCCAGCGCTTCCGCCATTTTATTGGTGGTTAGGACTTTTTTTGGTTTAAAATTTATAATAATTAAAAGTCATTGACCAAAAAGTCTAACCACCAATAAAATAAAATAGCGGGAAGCGCTGGGTGGTCTCTTTAATTGTTTTCCAGATGTCTATACATACATTTAACAATAATTATTTAAAATAAAAATAATATAAATTTAATTTACTAAGTCAGGTAGTGCACAAGATCGACGAATAGTTACAGTTAAATTATTATAGATCCTGCAAGTTGTAGAAATAAACAAAGGTATGTATCTTTTCTTTCAGTTAATGTTATTAATCTCGCTTCCTTTTCGAATCGAAGCTTTAGCAGATTGTTGCTGATCCATTCAGACACTAACGTTCTGTCAGAACTGTTAACCGCGTTTGGTGGTTCTAACTGGTGTTTTCTTTTAAGTTTTCTTTTAATTTTTTCCTAAAGATGTAGTTCGCAAGACAAATATGGCGATAAATCTTGATTATCCGCATGGATACCGCTTGTTCTCACATAGCAACCCTACTTGGTAGTTCAATCTTTTTAAGTTTTTAGGTAGGTTTTGTAACTGTAAAAAAACTTTACTTTTAGTTAGTCCTGAAGAAGGGCGAAAGGAATAAACTGCCGAAAGCTTGACAATAAACAGAAAAGGGTTTTCATTACTAAATCCAGGCCACCAATCCCTTTTCAATAATTCAGAAAAAAAGATCGCATCCCCACTACTCTGATATTTTGATATATAATATATATATATATATATATATATATATATATATATATATATATATATATATATATATATATATATATATATATATATATATATATATACCTATATATATATATATATATATATATATATATACATATATATATATATATATATATATATATATATATATATATATGTATATATGATTTTCCCGTAATGTTTTCCCACACTTTTCTTTATTTAACCACCTGACTTGCAATGACCCGAGTACTTGGGTCCAGAATAGCCCAGTAGAAAACAAGTCGCGTCGCGCGTTCAATCTCGGAAGGTAACGTTTTCAGATTAACGACACTTTCCATAAATAAGAACATATCCACGTATTTATTGTTTTTAGATTGTAGATTTTTTGCGATTTAACAATGATTTTAAAATTAAAATTATACTCGCGTCGTCCAAAAAGAGCAACACGACCGACTAATAAAAGTCTAAACAAATACAAAACAAGCGTAAATAAGAAATAAACTATCTATTTATGTTCAGGCACGCACTAGCCACACTTTCAAATAAATTTATGTAGCTTTGTTATTTTTAGGTTTTTTAAAAATGTTACTTAAAAAATTTGTTTATTTTAAGGAGTTTTATACACTGTTTAAAAAAGCGTCAACTAGAATCACTGTGTATATATATATATATATATATATATATATATATATATATATATATATATATATATATATATATCTATACATACATATATATACATATATATATATATATATATATATATATATATATATATATATATATATATATATATATATATATATATATACAGGGTGTTACTTAATGGTATGTCATAATTTGAAGGAGGCATTCCTGGATCGATTTTAAGTCGAAAAGTTCATATAAACGTGGGCCCTAAAATGCTTAGTTATTAAGATACAGGGTGTTAAAGTTTTATTTTATTTTCACTTTTAATACATTTTTCAAAGACGGTTTGAGATATTGAACTGAATTTTGGCACAGGATATTATGGCATAAAAACACACTTTTCAGATGTATGTTTAATTCTCTTTTGCAAAACTTTCAGTGGTGTAGCCATGACGAATTTTCAAAACAATTTTACAAAAAAAATACTACGCCATTGACTTGGGAAAAATTCTGGTTTTATAATAATTATCCATCAATTATAAGCAAAATCCTCTTCATTTTTTCCGTAAAACTTACCGATTGGGAGAAATCGTTAATTAAAAAAATGTCTGATGTACCTAAATTGCATCTTGAAAATTATTATTGAAATAAATCAAGTTAGCTTTGCTCGTTGCCAGTGATTGTTGTTTTGTTGTTGTAAACATTATGAAACTGACGTTAATTATCATTCTTGACAGTTTGTATTTATTTCTCCTTCGATCTTAAATCGTGCATTTTGCTAGTTAAAAAAAGTGGTAAGTTTTCCCAATTTGGAAATGACACAATGCATTTTTATGCTTCAGCTAATGGTAATGCTGTGGAGGCGCGGCGTTCGTATCAAGACAGGTATCCTAATCGCGCTCTCCCAGATAGACGAACATCTATAAACATTCATCGTCGTCTGACTGAATCTGGCAGTTTTAAACCGCTAATATTTCCGAGGGAAGGCCCCTTACAGTTAAACACCGGCAGGAGAGAGTTGTCCCGCATGCAGTTGGTGAGGATCCAACCACAAGTACGCTGCGAAAAATAGGTATGGCATTAAACATCTGCTACAAGACGGTATGGGAGATTTTAAGAGATTCTTTGTTATATCCTTTGCACATACAAAGGGTTCAGGCTTTACTTCCTAGAGATTATGAACCGATGTAGAGCGCAATTTCGTAGATGGTATTCCAAAAAGGATATGAAAATCCTCATTTTGCTGCCAAAATATTGCTTACGGACGAAGCAAATTTTTCAAGAAAAGCAATAACCACTTCCATAACAACTATTACTGGGCCCAGGAAAAACCCTCATGCGATTACAGAGATATATTATCAGGAACAATTATCACTGAACGTATGATCGGTATCGTATCCGACCATATAATTGGACCATTATATATACTAGGATTATAACGGATATAGGATTATTGTAATTTTCTCCAAAATGATTTGTTTTAAGCTTGAAAATGTTCCTCTTCAGTTACGGTAACAACTGAAGCTTATATGATGTTAAGCTCCCGCCCACTTCAGCATATTGGTTTGAGCATTTGCAATAGAGCCTACGACAAATCATTGGATAGTCCGTGGAGGACCATAATTTTGCCACCTAGATCGCCTGACCTGAACAGCCTAGATTTTCATTTGTGGGGACACCTAAAACATTAGTTTATCATACACCCGACTAGACATTCGAAGAATCAGAAATAGAATTATTGACAGATGTGAAACTATCCGAAACACGCATGGAATTTTTGAAAGGGTTCGTAATTCAATGAGAACAGCAGAAGTCAGTGTATCATTTCCAACATTTTTTGTAAATTATGTGCAATATATTTAATTGTTATTGCTTTTTGTTCACTAGTTTGTAAGAAAATCGCTTAAAAATTAATATTTAAACGTATTTAAAATTGAAATAAAAGTTTAACAATAATCAAGAATGATAATTAACGTCAGCGTCATAATGTTTACAACAACAAAACAACAATCGCTGGCAACGGCTAAAGCTAACTTGATTTATTTCAATAATAATTTTTCAAGATGCAATTTGGGTACATAAGACATTTTTTTAATTAACGATTTCTCCCAAACGGTAAGTTTACGGCAAAATGAAACAGGGATTTTTTGCGTATAATTGATTGATAATTATTATAAAAACCATAATTTTTTCACACAGGCGTAGTATTTTTTTGTAAAATTGTTTTGAAGGCCCGTCATAGCTACGCCACTGGTTTCAAAAAAATTAAATGAACTTCTGGAAAGTGTGTTTTTATGCCATAATATCCTAAAGTTAAAATTCAGTTCAATATCTCTTTCAAACTGTCTTTAAAAATGTATTAAAAACTGAAAATAAAATAAAACTTTAACACCCTGTATCTTAATAACTAAGCATTTTAGGGCCCACGTTTATATGAACTTTTCAGACTTAAAATCGATCCAGGAATGCCTCCGTCAACTTATGACATACCATTCACTCCTGTATATATATATATATATATATATATATATATATATATATATATATATATATATATATATATATATATATATATATATATATATATCGATCGATGAATTTGGTTAGGTATAATTCTGATGAAGAGGTTATAACAAAAAAAAAATTAACATGTTAAATTATGATGCATGCTATAAAAATGTTTTTATACTACTAACCTATGTATTACCAAAAATTGCAAATCCTTGAGTTTTTTACACTTAAAGTTAATTTTATTTTGTCGATTATTAGCTACCAAACTAATAACTTAAAAACAACTGATCACCAACTATAAATACTGAAATGATGTTTGTTTATAAAAAAATGCATTCACCTTTAGTTTTTGCATAAAAGCTTTAAAATATTTTAATTTTTAAAACTTTTTTGATGATTCAGAACTTAATCCTAAAATTTTAGGAAGATACTCGCACGCTAACACCTAAAAAAGAAAGGAAAAGTCAGTAGTAAGAATATACCCTTTTGTCACAAACTAATAACAAAAATTTTTAGGCGATTTCCATGCATCTAAAGCAGTCCGTACATGATGGCTAAAGTAACTGTTAACTTTCATAGATCAACTTACACAAAGTTAGATCAGTTAGATTTGGTCACATGGGCCACAATAGAATGCGGGTCATCTGAAATTTTTACATTTTCTCAAGGGAGTACCGTAACATGCAACTTAAAATAAATATCTCTAGAGCAGAAAGAAAAATTAAATCATTTAATTTAATCATATGATGCCTGTTGTATTTATTAAAATAAAAATACAGAAAATAAATAATAATATATTTAATTAAACTAAAGGAATAGTAAGTACATTCTATTAGAAATTTGTGAAATAGCGTTAAAAAGTGTTAAGCTGGTTAAAAGGTATTTACCGAACAAGAGTATTAATAGGGCGATTAATGATCGAGGACATTGAACGCCCACCAAGCGCATTAAGGGTTGAGATCATTAATCCTCAATTAAGGCCTGAGTCAGTTACGATATTTTTACGGCGATCGTTTTGTGGTTCAAATTTGGAAAAAAATATTTTTCTTGGATTTTTTGCGGGATTTATTTCAGTATTAGGCAACCAACATGCTTTGGTAACCATGGTTACTTACTAATCCGATGATTCCCAAAGTGTTCTACCTTCAGGGGTTGATGGTAATGGACTTACAAAAATTTAATATTAGGTAAGCAGGGGGTCTACCCAAAACTAAAAAACATGGCAAGTGTTCCACAAGACAAAAAAGTTTGGACACCTATGTAATAATTCAATAGAGTAAGTCTTTGGTTATTTGTTATGGGTTCCTTATTTATTTTAGTTTGGCTACGGTATGGATATAATATTTTAAGTGAACCTGCATTAAGGAGTGTGCAAAAATTCACCGTGAAACAAAGCATGGAATATTTAACCTCAAGGCAACTATCGTGATTATTAATGTGGGTGGAATGTGTGGATCATTAGGATTTGCAAGCCGACCTAACCTTTTAAAATGCGGCAATTTTGCAATAAAATACTGCATTTTTTTGAGAACAAATAAAATACAGAGAACTTATTTTAAAATAAATTAAATTCCATTCGAGCGAATGCTGTTCTATTCACTTACTACTTGTAATAGATCTTCAATAAGTAATAATACAGTAACTGCACATTTGTGGTATTGCATTCTTGTGAAGATTTTTTTTCTTTAGATGTTTATAATTATGTTGTTGCAAGACTTATCTCTATTAGTAGATTTAATAGAGTTATTGGCCGTATTTATTGTTTAAATCCAACGTCTATCAAGAACACTTCATATTACTATTTAAAAAAAAAACACATCCTGATACATCCTACAAGACTCAGCTGGTTACAGAATTTGGCTTGCTGTACCGATGGATCAAGACTTAATGTAAGTGTCGATGCAGGAATCCGTGTTACGGCCCTTTAGTAGAAAGTTTCTAGCTATAGGTTGGATGTTGTTAAGGTGTTGTCGGAATATACGTTATATCTCCGAATTTACAGAACAAAAGGCCTAAAATTATCTTCCGGGTGATCCAGAGGGGTGGCTCACCCTCTTTTTTTCTGTATTTTTCAAGATAGAAAAATAAAACTTAGGGATATTATATAATGTCATATTTGGCGGTCTTTGACACGTCACCTGACTTTCGGTGACTTCCGGTTTCACCGGAAACGGTCTCAACTTCCAATTTTTAAATAAGACACCAAATATATTTTTACATCTTTGAGAACATTTTGCGTCCAATGGTATCCCAAAGTGTGGCAGCTTTGAACAATTTTGGTCGTGTTAAATGTTAAAATTATAATTATTTTTTAACTTAGAAATAATCTTAGTAGGCTACGCTTTTCTAATGACAAGGAGAATCCATTTTATCCTATTTGAAAAAATAGATTATTTTCATTTTGAAATTTAAAACGCGATCAAATTAAGCGTAAAACATTACTCCTCCTGGATAACCCGGTGTTTATGAGGAACAGGCTAAATTCTGTGTACTATAGTGGAATCTGAAGTCATACAGAGTAGCTGTTATTAAAGGAAACAGCTCTCCCTCGGATGGAATGGAGTTAATTACACTATTGCTGAAAGAACACACAATTTGATGTATATTGTGTTTATAACCACCAAGATATCAGTGGGATAAGGATATTGGTAAATTTTTTTCTCGAGAGAGAACAGAAAATTTAACAATTTTTGGAACCTTGAGTTCAATTAATTTATATGCTGTTGGTATCGAATTCGGGCGTAGCAGTTGGTACGAAAACATTGTTATTAGGATAGAGTTTAGAGAGTACTGCCGTCATTACAAATATAAACTGGATTGATGGTACTTGTAAAACAGACAGGATCGTTAATGTGGCAAAAAGTGTGATGGAATAGACCACACACAACGGGATATAGTATTCACTAGCGGTTGCCCATCCAATTCCTAACTCTGCCCAGTGTTGCACGATGTTTCAAGCGGCAAATGCCGTGTGTATATTTTTAAATACAGCATTTCAAAAATATAATTTTGTTTGACCTGCTATCACATTATCCTAAAATTACTTTATTTCGGCTGGGTATGCGATATGTTCCTGTCGAATACCACTTAAAATATTTTAAATGCCAGCTTGAGCAGTGGTCCACTCTGTAAGACAATTTATACGAGGAGTTGGTAGTAAAATACTAAAGAAGGAATTTGTAATATATACACCTATTAGTTGAATGTGAGTTTCGGATTCCTTACGCCGATACTGTTAAAACCAAGTAGCTGTAATCAGACAAATAATTAACACAATAAAAATGAGCATACCAACCGATTCTGTCTTCAGAAAGGTCGGAAAAACTTTGAAGTTATCTTGAAAAAGAGGTTGAACGAGTCATTATTGGATCACATTATAAACATTAATTTCTATTTTAACGATTAAAACACGAGTGTCGCAGGAAATTCTTTGAGGCGTTCTACAAGAGGATTGTGTACGAATATTAGTTTTCTAAGAAAAAAATACTACTTTTCGATGTTTCAAGCTTTTAGGCACTTTGCTTGCAATTGCTAGTTGGAAGAATGAACCTCTTTTAATTATGGGTATCGTAGAGAAAAGGTCGCGATTTATCAAACTGATCTACCTAAACAATACGTAAGCCGTAACTCAAGAACAAATAAATAAATATACTCTAGTAAATTAGCAAAAAAAAATTATTTCATAAATTATTCATATAAAGTTATTATTTTAATAAGATAAGAGTTTTTTTTGTTGACCAGTAGTCCAAGACTGGCTATATAGGGTGATTCGTAATTTATCCCTAAGAGTTAAAAGAGGGTGTGGGGCAATTTTAGAACCGGCTAGGTGACCGCAAAGCAAGCATTGACGTTGGAAGAGCCCAGCTTCAAATGGTGGTCTTTGAGGACATCCATTAATTACGTGAGGTATTTTTCTTTTAATTTGGACCCCTTCCTCCCCCATGGTGAGGTGTGGTAAGATGTCATCAGACCCTCTCGCCTTTCCCTTACATGTGATTTACTTAATAATTTTTAAATAATTAAATTTATTTTACCCGGGGTTTTGTTTCACAAAAGCTTACTCTTAATTTTTTTTCTTTAAAAACTCTGAACCTTATTTTTATTTGGCTTCGAAAGCTATGAACATTTTTTTGCGCACAAAATGAGACACTTAAAACATGTTATTATATATATATATATATATATATATATATATATATATATATATATATATATATATATATATATATATATATATATATATATATATATATATATATATATATATATATATATATATATATATATATATATATATATATATATATATATATATACAGTCCCAGAATATGTGGGCAATCTCTTGGAATCTAATAGAAAACCTACGAAGATACAGGTACATAACGGGCGTGGAAATCGTTTTTATTTAAATAACTTTTAAAATAATAGGCGTAATTAAATATTTTTTTAATATAATGGTAACTAGATAAGTCTTCTTAAAATAAGCCCATTAAACCATATTTGGCCTATTTAGTTTGCCAGGGACGAACTAGCTCTGACACAATAATAGCAATTTTTTTAACAGCCTGTATGATAAAGGCTTAACAATATTATTTTTGGATAGCTTTAACCTTAAACTAAAAAAAGGTATTCTTGATTGACATCGATAAAATCAACTGTTTCCGAGAAATAAAATATCATGGTTGGTAATGTTTTTTTACATTATACAGGATGTTTTGTAATTGTACGTCAATATTTAAGAAGGCAATTTTTGGGTCCATTTAAAGAAGAAAACTTCATATGAACATATGTCCTAAACGTCTTAACTTTTGAGGTGGTAAAATTTTCAAAAATAAATAATTTATTATTAATATCTGTAATACCACTTTAGATATTTTAATGAAATTTGGCATAAATGTACTATGTATCAAAAATATTTTTTAGTGTACCACATTTTTTTTTTCATTTCCACCAGTGGCGTTCGTACAGAATTTGACCTGCCTATTTTGGCAAATGAAAAAAAATGTGGTACACTAAAAAATGCTTTATGATAGATAGTACATGTGTGCCAAATTTCATTAAAATATCTAAAGTGGTATTACAGATATTAATAATAAATGATTTATTTTTTAAAATTTTACCGCCCTGTATCTCAAAAGTTAGGACGTTTAGGACATATGTTCATGATAAGGTTTCTTCTTTCTCGTGGACCCAAAATTTGCCTTTTATATTCACGTACAATTAAGAATATCACCCTGTATAATGTAAAAAACATTATCCAACCATAATATTTTATTTATCATAAACAGTGATTTTAAAATCGGTGTTAATCAAGAATAAGCTTTCCGTCCCTTTAAGGTTAAAGCTATCCAAATATAATATTGTTGAGCTTTATCATTGTTAAAAAGATTTATTTATTAACCACACCTATTATTTTAAAAGTCCCTGGCAAATAAAATAGGCCAAATATGATTTAATGGGCCTATTTACCTGAAGATCTTTAGTAACCACACCTATTATTTTAAAAGTTATTTAAATAAAAACTTGTCATTTCCAGGAGCGGTTATCTATTAGTATCTCCGTAGGGAATATTCTGGGAAAAAAGTGTATATATACTTGTCATAATATTTATAGGTTTTCTATTAGATATAGAGATTGCCCACATATATATATATATATATATATATATATATATATATATATATATATATATATATATATATATATATATATATATATATATATATATATATATATATATATATATATATATATATATATATATATATATATATATATATATATATATATATATATATATATATATATATATATATATATATATATATATATATATATATATATATATATATATATATATATATATATATATATATATATATATTCCTTAAATCAAAAGTAGACGTGATATTTTCAGTGACTCCTGCTCCCCTTAGATGAGATTTGATGAGATTTTGCTGGACCCCTCCCCTTCCTCCCATTTTTAGCTCACAACTAATAGATGCCCTCCTTGTTCTGTACCTGACATTTAGTGGAAGTACACTATTGTTGTTATAAACATTGCTTTTAAACTACTACATAATTTAACATAAAAACATAAGAAATGGCCTTTGCCGCTTCCCGGGGATCAGCGAAGTTAAGCAGTACCGGGCATGGTTAATAATTAGATGGGTGACCGCCAGTGAACACGCTGTATCGTTGGGTGTGGTTTGGAATCCACGTTAAACTGTAGGTTCTGCCTGGACGATATTACAAAAACTCAAAATGCAAAATCTGTATGTTTCGGTACTTAAAGAACTTGATGAAACTGAGGAAAATATGGGTTAAACATCTAAAAAAGACACCTACGGTACCTAGTACTTAGGCTTTACACAAGCTTTCTTGAGCCGTCATAAATCTATAATTTTTCGCCGTTAATACATCATTTTCCTATATTAATACCGTGTAAAAGACACAAAATCCATTGTGCGCAACTCTCTTCTTCTAACTTTTTGGGGTTTGATCAACAGGGGCAGTTGTTCTAGTTGTTTACCTAAACATAATTAATTGCTTGTGAAATATAAGATCGTCTAAACACTCTTTAATTTTTATTTTTTGGCCATCGTTTATTTAGTGTATATACAAAATTATCCATTAATAGCATAATTTTCTATTAATAAACGATTTTAGTTAGGGCAACTAAATATACAAAAAATATTGTTTTGGTTTGGGACTTTATACTGAACATAACCATGTCATTCGAATATCAACATTGACATTTGTCAGATTGGTTGCCCTAAAACCGAAATTCGTCTCAAAAATAATTTAAGAAAAATTTAAATGGCCTCGATCATTAATTGTCCTTGTTAATACTCTTTTTTGTAAAATAGCAATTAACGAATACAAATCATTTACTAATAGACTTCATTAATGTATGATTTTCTATTAAGAAACGATTATAGTATAGGCAACTAAAAACGCACAAAACAAACAATGTCTATTTATAATTGTGTCATTTGAATAACAACCATTAAAACGTCTGTCAAGTTGGTTACCTAAAATCAAAATACATTCCAAAAAAAGTTATGATTTTCACAATTTGATAACAAAACGATGGCCGAAAAAGTATTGTAACTAATCGGCAGGGCCGGATTTAACTTTTTGCCGCCCACAGGCTAATAGATTTTTGCCGCCCTAAAATGTCAAAATTTTTTGGATTTCAGAACGAAAAATTTAGCACTAAAAGAATGTAAACTTTACTAACAAAAAAAGTAAAACATACAGGAAATTAAATAGCAATTCTTAAAACAAACAAATTCCATAATAATAAAACAAAATATAAATTAAAATGTTTAAACAAATAAGTCTTATTTTAAACTATGTATTATTTTTGCAGGCTTCAGCCTACTCAGCCTTTGCTTAAATCCACCCCTGCTAAGCGGGCATAAATTGGCGATTAGTGATCTCAACCCTGAACGCGCTCGCTAGGCTCGCGCTAAAGGGCCTTGATACTTAAACCCCTTATTAATACCCTTATTTGTTAAATAGTTATTATTATTTTGTTTTTATTTTAATTTTCTGAATCACAGTCATGGTTTTAATTTTTTTACAGGTGTTGTGTCCTTTTAAATTTTATGGAATGTAGAATGCTATCTTTTTGCGAACAATGTCATCTCTTGTACGAGCACAGAGAAGCCGGCTAGCCGGTCTTGTAAATAAGCAAACCGTTGTTTCGTAAACCATTAGAGGCAAAGGAATATAAAGGTGGCAGGCAATAAGGCATAACCGTACTTAAGATAGATCAAGAAACTACATAACCTCGTCAAGGTCGTATACCACCGGCATGCTGAATTTATACTCAATGTAATTATTGGACCCCATCAGGTAAAAAAACCTGAACTCATCAAAACAATGTGTTGTGAGGCCCGCGTGTGTGCTCCAGTCCACGTGTCAGTAGCGTAACAGAATTTAAAAATTAATAACTGTTTTAAAAAATGTTTTACTAGGTAGGTATTTGTAAAGGGTCAATTTATTAGTTTTGAAGACCATACGATATAACGTAATTACGTAATTTCTTGACAAATCATATCGGATTAGTATTCATTTTATAACTTCAGAACATTTCTGAGGGACTTTCGTTTCACCCTTCGAAAAGTGAACACGTGCGTTAAGAAAATCATGTTTTTATCTACTGGGGTCCAAAGGAACCTCTCCTACCTTCTTGTGATATGTAAGGAATTTTAGTGTGTGGTGATTTTTAACTTCTCCTTCGTTCCACACGTGAAAGCGGGGTCTGTCGGCGACCAAGAATACATATTCTGTAAGATAGATGGGGGCCTTGATATATCGGTGAAAATAAATTTTAGTCTTTTTGCTAATGTTTAATTAATTGCCAATCCCCTACTTATGTGCGGTCAAGACCTTTAAAACAAAAAATTATTTGCGTTTGTGGGCGTTACTTTCTAGAATGACCCTAGTAGCGACAACAGCGTCCGAAAGGCTCGGATTTCTTTTTTGAACCAGAAAATATTTCTCCCCTTTTAACCTATACTTACACTCATGTATGTCATGTATCTCAACTAAGGTCCTTCGGGGAATACTGTTCCCACTTTTGTGAAATGGTTCCCATTCATTCGCCTTATAAGGAACTACACTCTTACACAAAAGCATCCTCTTCGTGTCCTTTTTTTAAATAGTTTTATGGCTTCTGCTTTTTAGAACTCTCCAGTATAATTTCTTCACTTGTAGCTTTTTAGATGCAACTCTCATGCGTTCCTAGACACTTCCGTCTATTGTAGATTTTGTGGAGTATGCTACCTGTAGTGGTCTTTTCGATTCGCTTCCAACGTCCCGATCTTTAAATTCCTAACAAAAAATCAAGTTTTAGTAAATTGTCTTAAAAGGTATGACGCTATGAGACGCTAATGTTATTCGGAATTACATTGTTGTATGATATGCATATAAAAACAGTGCCTTAGGGCTACAAGAAACACTCAGCCCGACAAATTGTCCCGAAAACGAAGTATTATTAGTCATTTGTATTGTAACACTCGGTCACGATTAGACAGTACACGTTTGTAAAGACTCTCGTACATGTGTTGGTAATTACTATTATCTCTCTTTTCTTCTGCGCTGATATTCAAGTCCCTTGTAACCGAAGAATTTTTGGTCTGTTTTGTCTGCGATCCTTCGAAGACCAAATGTCACTACAGTACTACGGTATAAAAGAATATTTAGTTCCCAGAAAGGTGATTACTACACGGCTGGTGACCAAGCCCACTCTGCCTATGCCTTTTTGCAATTCCATTCCTTTGTTGTTGAATATCCTTTAAGGTCGGTGTTTTATTTTTTCTTTATTGTTTCTAAAAAGCAACAATACTTAGTAACAAGAAAAAAATAGAACAACCAGTGAAAAACAAATAAACTTGTTAGTATTTTTACATATGTTTATTATTATAAAACACCATTTGAAACACCTTGTTCACTGCTTCTTCTATATTACTTTTTTTATAAATTCTGGTTAATAAACTAATAAGATATACCCAAACTATATAAAAAAAGTTGTTTATTGTAATGCAGTGTGGTTTATGGCGCTTATTTTCTCCATTTACGGAAAACTTTGGGCAACGTGTCACAGTATTTTTTTACAATGTAATGAATGAATTGTGTGCAGTGATAAAGTTTTTAGTTTTGAAAGGTGTAGCACTAAAACAAATTCTTAAACGATTGTTAAAAGTGTATAAAGCCCCTTCATCTTTAATAAGAATAGTAGTAAGATAAGTACCAGTCATGAAAACAATCTACTTGAAAGATGTCTAAAAAACGCATCAACACAAGAAATTGTAGCAAAAATACTGGGTTGGTTTTGGAAGATCGTTAATTGACCTTGAGAGCCTTAGTAGAACCCCTAGTGATTTCATTGGGCGGTTTAAGCAAGATTTTGGCCAAGTTTTGGTTATAAAAAAGTATGTGCACATTTGCTAACAATGGAACAAAACACATTAAAATACAACTTTCTCATCAATATTTGGAACATCCAAGAGAGAATAAAAAGAATTTGATGCTTCATGCACCATGATCCTATATGAAAAGAAGAGGCTAAGGAATGGTGTAAACCCAGTACTTTAGCTCCGAAGCCAGTTAGGGTCTAAAAATAGGCCAAGAAGGTGTTAGCATTGGTTTTTTGGGATGCAAAAAGAATTTTGTTTGTGGGATCTCCAGGCTGGTAAAATGTAATTCAGATTATTATTGTAACATTTTGTACAGCTGAATGCAGAAATTCCTAAAAAAAAAGGTTTACAGAAAAAAATATCAAGACAACGCACCGTCATACACAGATCAAAAAACCGTGAGATGATCGACGCCGACGAGTTAAAGTACGAATTATTGCAACATCCACCCTATTTAGGTGCCGGACTTTCTCACATCTCAAAAAAATCAGCTAGTGTGAAAGCGTCAATTTATATTATTGTACCCCAATAGATTCAACCGCCGTCTACCCGGTATCCGTCTACCGGCTAGCCGGTTTCTACATGTGTGAAAGCTTTCATTAGACTGCATTTTTTTTTAAACCGACTGTCCGGTACCGGCTAAGCGGTTCCTGCTAGTATAAAAGAAGGCTTTTTCGGAATCTCACTTCAAGAACAAAATATAAATTAGAAGATCGCTGGAACAAGTGTATTGAAGTTTAAGCGAATTATATTGAATAAAAAAATTATTATTTATTATTATTTTTGCAACACCTTAGTAGATAAATAAATAACCTAACTGTTGTGATATTAATAATTGTATATATTTTTCAAGGTTAATCTTCTATACTGCTGTATTTCCTAATCATATATTTTTTAACTAACCCACATTATTTTGATGTTATTGGAACAGTTATACCTCAATAGCTATCTATTAGAAATTTAATGGTTGATTGGTTTTAGTAAGCCACAGCTTTTCTTCCGATTTTAAATAAATTAAAGCCCCAGGACTGCTAAAATGTAGCCTTGTTGACAAGTAAAGATAAATGGGTGTAGCTTTTTCAGATTAAATTTAAACGATTTCTATGACACTTCATCCATGCAATGCATTTATATGTGGTTAGCGCATTAGGAAATAATCACTTATTACTAGGCACTTAAAAGTATTAAAAAAAAATGAAAAAAACACATGACTAAAAGGACCTTAGTAGAAATCACCTAAAAACGTTTTGTAGTACGTGAACAGCTTCATCATTTTTTATGTTGTACTTCCATTTTTTGCACATAAAAGAAATTAAATTTTTTATATTATAATCTGTGGATCTACGGAATATTTAGTACCGTACATATGAACATATTTAACGTCTTTCCATGTCACTGAATATTGCGGAAACTATAACAAATGGGCTTCCTGTCATGCTAGACAAAGTGTGCCACATGTAAATTCCTTTCGTTCGCCAATACCAAATGTTTTTAGTATTTTTAAAGTAAGGGTGCTTGCTTGTTTTTTAATGGATAGGCGCCTAAAGCCAGCAAATTCTAGGGATGACTCTATTGCCTGGCTCTAAACAATTAAAATATATATATATATATATATATATATATATATATATATATATATATATATATATATATATATATATATATATATATATATATATATATATATATATATATATATATATATATATATATATAATATTAGAAACCGGTTTTTGTCACGGCCCCTAAATGTTCTACAAAATATGTATCTGTGACCTATATAGGGCCAAGCATACACGTGTGGAATAGAAAAAGGAGGTTAAAAATCAACATAACTACTGAATAGCAGGGTGCATTTCCCTTTCTTCCCCACTATTTCCGCGCTTAATTGATCGTTTTCTGAAAAACTTTTGTAGGTTCCAGAGCGATTTTTTTCTTTCAAAATTTATTCCATTTGTTTTATATTTTTATTACAAAATACGTACATTTTGCTTGCTTTATTTGACACCATTTAATTATATAGACATGTGTTTAACGTATGCAACATGGAAATTACCTGTAATTTATTGCCTGTAGGAAATTGGGACATTTAAGAATAAGCGAAAGACAGTAATTATTTATTTTTAAAAGTAAAACAATGGTTTATTGTAAATAAACTGCTTATAACTGTTAAAGAGACAAACATTATCACGTATAGTACACACAGAACGACTAAAGACCAGCTATCTGAAACAGTAACTAAAATAACGTTTCTAAGCATATTTATATGATTTCTTGAAATGGTCACCAGACGTAAAATATATTAAAAAAATGTAACCGGAATTGTTACAGTTTAAATTTATTATAATAATTATAATACTAGCCGCTTTAATGTTTTTTTTTTCAGAAAAAAATGAACGCTAACCGTTTTGACTTTTTGCAAGCCAAAATGGAAGTCAAATTCTATTTTCGGAACTCGTCCGACATTTCTCCTTCGATTGCACGTTGTTTTCTTCTTTTAAATGACAATTATGGGTAAAAAAAGTAACACAATCATTCACTGAAGTAAATGACCCTCATAATAATAAAATAATGCATAACTGATCATTTTTTTACACTTTCTAATAATTGTTTACCTTATTTATTCTTGTTTTAATGAGTGGTGGTTCTCGGTGAGAGCTGATTTATATTGTTCAAATATTTTATTATAAAAATGTAATTAATTGTAGGCATTTCTCTCAAACCAATAAAATAACAAGGGAAAAATTTAAAATTTTACCTGAAAGCAACAATTATTGTTCATCGATGTTGTTATAGTTTTTATTAAGAAATGCCTTAAGACAAGTTATATAGAATAGAATTTAATTAGTTTATTTATTTTTTTTTTAATTCTACCTCTTAAGCCTGTTTTACACATAACAAGTTATTGATCAAAAACTTGTTTAATTACTTGGTCAAATAGTTGATCAAGAAATTAAAAACATTTAATGGTTCTTATACTTTTCAAGCTATTGGTCAATTTATTTTTAATTTTGAATTTTGTTACATGGTTTTTTAAGGTTATATTTAAGAAATATTGTTTAAAAATAAAAGATTGTTAATAAACAGTTAAGATGTCTGAGGCTTGTATAAGATTTTACCAAAGAAAAACAAGTCTAAACAAACAGCTGTTTTGACATTTAATTCTCAGAAAGGGAAAATGTTGGTGACCATGACTAACACAAAAAGTTACTTAAATGCACTAAAAAATTGATGAAAAATAGAACTAGTGCTAAATTCTTCAGGTACTTATGCAAGCTACTTGATTAATAAATTGAGAATAATTTTGACCATCTACACATGCCAAGTCACTTGAAAAACTGTTCAACCAATTAATCAATAACTTTTCTAGTGTAAAACCAGCTTAAGTTGTCTAAATAAATGCTTCATTTTTTTTCCTAAAGTAACATGATTTATTTAAATTCCTAATTTTATGCTATGTGACATTCAAACATCTTGTCATAGTGCAGCCAGTGCTGACCAAGTTATTCATGTCCAATATACTCTTAAATTTTTAAAAATAAGATTTGAATCACCCCGTATATATTTTATTTTTAACAAGCCAGTCATGGACATGTAAGGCAAATGTTAATATTCAAAGCAATTTATCATAACGATTGGCTTAAGTTGCGAAAATTTTGTTTAAACTTCTTTAAGACAGTTTAAATAAATTATAGTTTATGTGGAGTACCTTATTAGGCCCATAAAATATTATATAAACCCATGAAAAGTCAATTAATGTTGTTTTTTGATGAGTGTAATTAATTTGGTAATTACCTGGATGGTTTGTTTGTAAAATAAAAAGATACCACACACAATTAGTGAGGTTTATGAGTTTTTCGTGATGTATTTTTTACGGATTACCTTCCAGCAACGTTTTATATTTTACTGTATACAAATGTTATAAATATGATCATTTCTATGTAAAATGAAGATGACCCCGAATCTAGTTACTTGGAGTAAAAAACTTGATATGTTACATTTTTGGTCAAGTTTTTTTCTTTATGGCTTAAGTAACATTATTTTAAATTATGTATAGAAGATGTGGAGCCTTTTGGAATTTTTACTGTGCATTTCTTATTGGCAGAATAAAAAAAGAATATTAACGTGAACAAAATAGAAACAGCTAAAAATTTCAGATTTAGACTATTATTCATAAAGAATTTGAAGGACGGTAGTTTCCTATCACCCGGTATATGTAGAGTTGAAGGTTGCACTTTTTCAATAGGTTTATATTATGTAAATATAGTAATTACAGCAAAACATTTTAATAAAACAATGCGTTTTTTTTCGCAATTCAAAAAAACCCATGGTTGTTTACGCAACCCTTTGGACAAGCAGAATTATTATTTTAAATGATTTTTTGCATAGAAAAATCATAATTTAGTTGTATTTTATTATACACTAGTCAGTAAAATAAACAGTTTATATGATTTTCGGAAATATTTTTAGAATCTAGACTGATTTTAAGATTTATTCTGTGCAGATATAAAGTCCTGTAGAGTTTACCTTTAAGAACTACAAACAGTCGCTGAAGAATAACGCCGTTTTTCAGAAATTTTAGCGCAATTTTTAATCTTTTTAAAGAAGTTAAAAAGATGTTGTTTTAATATCACAAAAATACTAAAAAGTGTTAAAAAAGAAGGCTCCAAGATTATGATTATTAATTTTTATTGTGGTTACTCTTGCTGATCACCTTTTGTTAAGGATGCGCTTTCTAGGATAGGTGTGTTTTCTTGGAAACACCATAATTGTAGCAAAGACCACATTATTTAAATGTAATTGTTCATCGTTTCAAAAATAAGCATTTTCCAAATGTTTAGTAATTTTTAATAAGTTTTATGTCATATTTAACGGTTGTTTTTTGGTATTTTTTAATATATTTTTTAATATTATTTCGTTACCTTTTTGAACTATATAAAGCCTTGTCTTTAATACTTTCAGTTATCTGTTTATTTTACAAGTTACCTTAAATGATTAATTTTTGAGATATTAACTTTTCAAGGCATTATTTCAACTTCAGAAATTTTACTCCTATGAAATGACAATAAAATGCAATATTTTTATGGCCCATTAACTTCATTTTATTTTTGGCTACCTCAGTTGTTTGTAAAATATTTATTGCATAGAGTTTATTTTAAATGATACTTTTAAACAGAATAGGCTTCTATTAACAAGCGTGGTCCTAAATTAAAATATTATATTGGCAGGACCGCATTTATAGCATTACATGTGCTTGGTGGCGGATTTTATTATATTATACCTTACTTGAAGGTACTACTACATTGTACCTTACTTAAAACACTTAGGTATTTTTTTTTGCTCACTAGAAGTAAATCTATTTGGTTCTTTGCCAAAAACATTAGTCCAAACTTCTGTAAAAATTATTTTTCGTCTTAAGAAACAGCCTTTGATTGATTAACTATTTGCTGTCAATTATCTTGCTGTTTTTATTCCACAGTTGCCTCTGTTATTTATAAAATATCGGAAATATTATAAAACATTGTCCTTCCAAACTTGCACATTCTAATTCGCCTATTTCAGATTTCTTATCACAAGGGTGTTTTTATCAATAGTTGGAAGACCGCTTGTGTGGAACCTATCTTTAAGAAATAATTTAAAATTCTCCCCTTTACTTATACACATATTTTTTCCTATCTAATTTTAAAATATGTTGAAAAAAAAACACGAAATAATTGCCCCCAGAGCTCAGTACTGGACCAGAGCTGAGACGGATCCTTTAAAAAAGGAATCGGTTCACGGATCGGGATCCTCGTAAAGGAATCGAATCACCAATACGAATCACGATTCCATTTTTAAGGAAAAAAGGAATCGAGTCCAGGGAAAAGATTCCTATTTATCGGATCACGAATCCGGATCATCTTTAGAATATAAAATTGGATGACACCCTGAATAGAAATAATTAAATGTTTTATTTAAAAGTCCTTCAGGGTTATCTCAAGGATAACAAAAATTATGAAGATTAACCAATCAGAACTTTTAACATAAATGCAAGTAAAATGTATGCCTGTTTTTGGAAACCACACTCTATGGTTACGAAAAAAAATGTTTTATTTAAATGTTGTATCTCCGGACCTAAAAAATAACATATTTTAGTTAAAAATCACATGTTAGGTGTGTTTCCTTATTTCAAGATCTTAATAGGCAAATGTTTTGAAATTCTTTATCTTAATTTCCGGAAATCGATGTAATGCTGATTAAGAATTTAGAATTTAAAATGCCTATCCTATCCCTAAAAAGAAATCTATAACTGGGTTCGATTCCAAAAGGATTCGATTCTTACCCAGCTCTGTACTGGACAAACTCTCTTTTTTCTTTATATTAGTGATTTTGGTCCTATTTATAGTTTGGCAGAGACAAAAGCCTTTACGCCTTTACTCTGATATTAATTTTCCTTAGCCGGTTTCTAAGATTAATTGAGAAAAAAAGGCGTATGTTAAAACAAGTATCTCTTTTAAGGGACCTTTATTTAATACTGAATTGGGGTATCAAACACCTTGTTTAGTTAAATGTCCTCTAAAAGCAAAATCATACTTATGAGCAGATAAGTCCTGCAAAACAAAAAAATAAATTTAACGTTAGGGCCGTTGCTTTCGAAAATGATCTTAATAGCATAAACATATTACCTCGATAGCCACAGCAAATTCCAAAAAGATTGGATTTATCTGGGGAATGACTTTTCGGTTCAAAAAAGAACCGTTTGCCTTATTATTAATCCAACTCCCACAAAAAAGGTTCCTTTCCTTGCCTACCGACCAGCTGTAGGGGAGCTATGCATTTTTAATAGGTATTTTAGAAAATCTTCATGTCTCGTATTAAAAAACTGCCATTTCACTTTAGCCACCCACAATACATTAGTACTAAGGTTATAAGTCTTCGTGGATAGTCCTGAGAAATTAATAATAAAATTAGTTTAAAATTTGTGCGACTCAATTTTATTAATTATAAAAAAATACATTTAGATATATGATAATTAGTTTTCCTGTATTTATTGTAGGTTTTATTTTAGGCTAAAACCGTACCTGTTTAAAAAATTGTTAAAATTCCAGACAAGTACGGACACTAGTTTGTGCCTACATATTTATACCGGTATTAAAGCAAGCCAACTGCATACGATATTATGCTGCAACAGTTTTGTAATGTCTATATGTTATCTGCTTTGAAAGTTGTTTTTTTCAGTTAAGTAGTCTCCTTGCGTGCAAGCTGCCGTTTGGCGCCATCGTTGAAAAAACTTAAATTCCTAGATATTATTTTAATTTTAAAGACGTGACAGTGTTTGACAGTTGTTTTTTTTTATATATTAATAATTGTATGGTATGATGAATTCCTATTAACATTTTCTTAGTATGCATGTGAAACATCTTTACTTTATTTTGCAATGGTCTCGAACCCTAAGTACTGACGTACCGTAGGTGCGAACGAAAATTAAAAGGCAATTTATTAATATAAAAAATAAATATTTAGAGGTCTTTTTTACAATCAACGGGTACCAGTTATTGTAGATGCTTACTCTTCTAGCTTTTACCAAACTAATGCTGGGGTACTTCAGGACTCTGGCACCAACTTTTCTTCTACCTCATATTATTATTACCTATCCTTTTTCTTCCAAGATTAACCCAATTTATACTTTTACTGACAGAAGTACCTTTCATTCCAGTATTCAATTTCTTAATCCAGCATCTAAGGTGGATTTGAAAAGCAAGCAAAGGGGATTGCAAATATACAGAATTTTTAACTAATTTTGTATTGGGGCACCAAAAATCAAGCGTCGAAAAGACATGTTCGTTGGCAAGAAAAAAGTCTATCAAGTAACCCTTTACAGCGACTAAGTTCTGCAGCATAAAGTTGGCGTTACCTTCGAGAACGATTTTAACTGGCACAAGCATACAGTATCCATAGCTAGAGCAAAAAATCTCGGATTCCTCTTTTGAGCCAGAAAGTATTTCTCCTCTTCTAATCTGGGCAGGTCCCGAACTTCTTACTTTTTCCGTTCCTTTATCCTAAAGGTATGTACACACCGAAAAAACAAACAAGAACAAACATTCGTTCTTGTTCACCTTGTTTGTATGTGTTGTTTGTTTATTGTTCGCGTTATTTTGTCTACACAGCGCAATCAAATTCTTCACTCTCGTTTGACCAGTTGGAAAAGTTATGGATGACAATGAACAAAATTTATTTCTCGTTAGGTAGGTACACACCGGAAAAACAAACAAAAACAAACATTCGTTCTTGTTCACTTTCTTTGTATGTGTTTTTTGTTTATTGTTCGCTTTTTCTGTTTACATAGCGCAACCAAATGTTTGTTTACTCTTGTTCGATTAGTTGGAATAGTTATGGATGACCATAAAAACAAAAATTCTCTTTGATGTACCGACGTCCACTGAAACATGTGTGAACAAGCACAAACAAACGTTTGTTCGCCGTTTTAACTGTCTACACTGAAGAAAAACGTTTGTTCGCTAATGTTTGTTCTTGTTTGTTTTTTCGGTGTGTACATACCTTTTGACGTCGGCTGCTCGAACATGTATGAACAAGAACAAACAAACGTTTGTTCGCATTTTTACTGTCTACACTAAAATGTATGTACACACCGAAAAAACAAACAAGAACAAACATCAGCGAACAAACGTTTTTCTTTAGTGTAGACAGTAAAAACGTGAAAAAACATTTGTTTGTTCTTGTTCATACATGTTCGAGTAGACGTCAGGTATGTACACCGAAAAAACAAACAGGAACAAACATCAGCAAACAAATGTTTTTCTTCAGTGTAGACATTTTGTTTGTTCTTGTTCACACATGTTCCAGTAGACGTCGGTACATCAAAGAGAATTTTTGTTTTAATGGTCATCCATAAGTATTCCAACTAGTCAAACAAGCGTAAACAAACATTTGGTTGCGCTATGTAGACAGAAAAAGCGAACAGTAAACAAAAAACACATACAAAGAAAGTGAACTAGAACGAATGTTTGTTTTTTCGGTGTGTACATACCTAAAGAGAAATAAATTTTTTTGTCGTCATCCATAACTTTTCCAACTGGTCAAACGAGAGTAAACAAATATTTGATGGCGCTATGTAGACAAAATAACGCGAACAATAAACAAAGAACACATACAAACAAGGTGAACAAGAACGAATGTTTGTTCTTGTTTGTTTTTGCGGTGTATACATACCTAAAAAAACGTTTGTTCGCTGATGTTTGTTCTTTTGTTTTTTCGGTGTGTACATACCTTAAGGGTGTCTAGGCTGTAAAACCTACTGCCTGTGAAAATATTTCATTCTTCTCCAAATCCGGTTTTAATAAATTGCCTCTTACTTCACTTGAGACACTCACGATACGTTAGAACTTAGACCAGTTTCCCTATTTTAGACTTTCAAAGAATCGGGCAAGCTTTAAGAGAAAGAATACGTAATTTTTAATTAAAAGCAGAAGCTGTAGAAATATCTACAAAGAGGAGACAGACCCTTACAGCTTGTGTATAGGCAAGGGGAAAAAGTTTTATAGTAAAAGTGGGGTCATTAATAAGTTAAAACGCTCCTCTTTAGATAGTATTGAAATTCTAAAAATTGTGGTAAACACTATTCCCCAGACATAGGAACTTTATTTCAAGTTGGGTCTGATACATACTGACTGTACAGATTAGAAGAGGAAAATACTTTCTTGTTTAAAAGACAAATCCAACCTTTCTTGAAACTGGGATAGCTAGGGATATAGTATGTTAATATCATTGAAAGTCATTTTCGAAAGTAACGCCCATAACATTAAATAATTTTTGTTTTCATTCTCTAATTTACCCCTTTTTAAAATACGTCACAGCCACAAAGACATTTTGGTTGTTATATCAAAAAACCATTTTACCCATGGATTTTTCAGTCGATTGGTATTTAATTTTACCTTCGAAATTCCAAAGTAACTACTTCACCTTGTTTGGAATTCTTATAGGAAAACGAATATTCAGTTTTTTAATAAAATAATTTACTAACCATAAAGTAGCAATTGCACAGGTTTATCAGTGTTTTAATACCAAATGCCAGGAGAGCCATTATATCTTGCAAAATACCGAAGTGAATAATATTGGTGTAATTATTTTTCGACTAATAAGAAATAACCACTTTTAATAATAATTATGCTAGAAAGTACGCAATACATACGTTATTAAACCTGCCTACCTGCACATGCATACGAAAGGTGCTAACAAATGCAATGCACAAGGAATTTGTGTATAACTTTCGTTATATAAACAAAATACATTAATGTTATGCATTCGTAAAATAAATATTAATATGCACTTGTTAATAATACTAAATCATTTATGTTTCCTTGTCCTTTTGCAATATTAAAGCATGTTTTTTACTTAAGGTTGTTAAAACATGTAATATTTATATGTATGTACAGGCGCGGCCAAAAAAAACGCTTCCGATATATCACATTATTGGCTCAAATACCTATCAGGAAACGATTTTGGCACTGAAAGAAACGATTTCATAATCATTGCAAGTGACAAACAGACAGGATTTGACAAATATATTTTTCAAATCTACAACATCAAGTGGGGCCAAGTTTAATTTAAAATAGTGAACATGTAATTTTGATTCTTTTTCTAAAAACCCATTTGTGGTATTTTATGTAGTCACTTTGGAAATTTAGGTAAATTTCACCTAAGGAACTAGAAGAATAATTTTTCCGCTTCTTTGAGGCAGAGTCACATGAGATTCTTACAGTAAAAAATGTCATCACAGTGACAGTTTAAAAGTGACATCTTGACCGTGACCACTTGGGCACTACACTACAAAGAAACAGCGTTTTGTTATTCGTTTTTAGCATAGTAAAGGAGTAGTCTTTGATTTACCTAGGGTAATGTTGAGTGGGAATAAATTTCAATGAAATGATGAAATAATTCGGGAAGAGTAGTTGTGCTCACGACAAAGAATGTGATATTAAAATACTGCCGAAAAGGTAGAGAAACTACATAGACGTAAAATTGCATAATTTTTTGATGTTTCGGTACTTCGGGTCTAGGGAATAAAGCGATTAACCATAGGGTTCACAAAGCTTTCGTGTATTGTTAATAAACTTTTGAAAGTTTTCATTTGCCTCTACCTCGTATTTGTCAGTATCAGTTTTTAATATACTTATTTTGCATGGGTTACTCTTGGTTTTTGCTTGCGTGTTAACTGTATGTGCTGTAACTTAAGCTTAATTGTGCATGATTTTGTTTGTTTATTCACACACAACAAAGTACAAACGATGCTCTTAATTCACTAGGTTCACGCGTCGCATAGGTCTGTATCGCCGATCGAATATTTAGTTGCCTAATTTCGGCCATTAAAGGCAGAAGACACATGTGAGGTCTGAAATATTTAAATAAATGTGTTTTGTATAAAAATGAATTTTATTTGCCAATTATTAATAATTGCCACTTCATAGAATTGAATATTATTGCTTTCCTACTTTTGTGGAGTAAATAATTGTATTCCTTGAAAGTGTTAAACAATATTATGGTTTCAATAACACTAAAATCTTGGACTTCCATTGTCTTTATTTGTTCACTGATACACACCGTTTTGGTTATTGATGTATCTCCAACCGAAACGTTGTGTATCAATTAACAAATAAAGGCAATGGAAGACCAAAATTTTAGTGTTATTGAAATATTTGTATTATTTTGATGGAATAATATGATCATATTAAGTAAGTTAAAAACTCGCCATTATGTTATCTTTTGGACCAAAAAAATTATTTTACTTTAATATTAAAAAAGATTTCTTAACTTTCTCAACTTTTGAGCTAATGATGAAAGATTACAGTATTTAATGTATCAAAATTTCTTGAATTGACATGAAAAGAACACAAATGATATGTAAATGGGTCACACAGTATAAATATCTCACCTCACGTTTTATATAATCTGACATAAGATCCAATTCTCATCAGATCACAAATATTCATTAGCAAACAAAAGATTGTTACGGTGCGTGGATTAAAATTTTCTCTTTATGTATTGTTTTACTAATATATATTTTTTATTACTTTTTGTTACAGTTACATTATTAAAATAATGATGGGCATAATAAAGAATTGCAGTATGTTTTGTTTTTATTTATGATGATTTCAAATTATATTAACGTATATGAAATTTGTTACAATTTCTTTATGTTTGGCCATGTAAATCATAATATCAATTTAAATGGGTATATCACTGTCATTCAAACTCATGCCTATTTACTATTTACGACAAAACACATATCCTGGAAATCCGAACCAAACACAACGGCACAAGGTTTTCGCTGGCTATCACCCATTCCAAATTTTGCGGTTCCCTTTAGAAAACCAATTTTTTACAGTTTACCAGGGAAGCCAAACAGTACACAACATCGTACGAGCTTCGCTGGCAGTCACCGACCACCCAACTGCTTACTAGGTTGCCTAACTTCACTGATCTAACGAAAAGTGGTGTTTCAGCTTAAAGCTGTGGCCTTGCCTTAATTTTTTTTTAATTAAATTTACCATACTCATTTACTCACTAGGTTACCTAATCATATGGATGGTATTTATACATACCGATTGTGATTTGAAACGTTATTTAAAAACCTATTTGAATTCCTATTTTTAAGTGAAAGTCTATACTTTAAATGAATATTTAGAAGTAAATTAGCGACACAGTTAAATTGTTCTAAGGTAAACAATACCAATTTTGCTAATTTTGTTTGCTTTTCCTTGTTACAGAAATCAAAATAATAAGCATGAAACTTTAAACGAGTAAATATGGACAATCGAGATCATGAAAAGGAAAGCTACGAAAAAAGGGTAAGTTTATTTTGCAGTGTTATTTCTATACAGTGTAAATACTACGACTAGGTATGTTTTATATTATTGTGGCAGATGCAATTAATAAAAAATATTATTTAGTCTTCTCACCTGGTGGGACACCACTTCGGTCCAGGACCCAGGGTACGCACAGTGAATTGACCCGTATTAGCCGAACTTTGATCTTCGTATCTTTTAGGTTGATAACGGCAATTACTGCGCGTTTCAGTTGATACCCGGAGACCTGGATCAAAGTGGTCCCATGTGGCGATAGGCCCAAATATTATTTTTTAATGGACAAAGATGTGTCATTTGCTAACTTTAGGCCTAAATTGAAACAGGGTTTTATTTGAAGTAAATAAAAATGAAATTATTTTTTTATTAGGCTGTTTTTAGCTATAACAATAGGCCCCTTGAACATATTTTTTATTGGCTAAAAATAACCCTTTATACCTAAATAACGCTTCTGCCAAATATTTTTTCAATAAGAAATTCTATAACAAAGTTACAAGCATTTAAAATTTAAAAATCTAGGGGTATTTACGTCACAAGTGGGCAACCACACGTATTCACAACGCCTGGTCAACAGAGGCGACCGGGGCTAACTTCCAGTATTACATCTCGGATGAAAGCGAAGTAAATAAAAAACTAAGATTGTTATTCGGCAATTCTTGTGTTTTCTCACGGCTTTTTGGTCTGACGACTAAATTAAAGGGCCCGACTTAAACATTATTATGCCGAAATTACTTTTTTTGTTGAGAAAAGATATTTGGGAGATGTTTTTTAAATGGAAATTTTATGCAAGAGGCCCATTGTTAATAAAGCGAATAAACAAAAGTATATGATTTTTTGTAAACATAATATTTGCAGACATTATAAATCCTGCAAGGTGTTTTTGTCATTGAAAAATAAGAGATTGTTGAGTAAATCGACACCCATTTTTTTGTATTTTTAAAGTACTGTTAGTTACACGATAATTATTTAAACGAAGAAACTAAATTTAGAAAAAAAATATATTACTGTTTATTTCTACAATTATTTCAACGAAAAAAATAAATTCATATTTTCTTAATTGGTTTTAATATAATATTCTCCAACATAATAAATCTAAGCTACCTATTTATTTATCCTGAAAGGTGCTTCTTTCATTAAAAATAAAACAAAAGGTTTGTTTACTAATACAGGGTCGCTTTTATGTATGGAAACGGTCGATTATTTGCTAAAGTGAGATAGCTAGCGAAGAATGGTAAATACAAAACTTTTAGGGTTTTTAGAAATCTATTACACTGCACATAAACCAAGTATACAGGATCATTTAAAAAGCCATGGAAGAACAAAGTTACTTTATTTTAAATGGAACCCCCTGTATATTATTCAATATTTCAATTACTTACAAGATTCTAAAAAAAAAATGTTAAGCACACTACATACCCAATCTTAACCGTTTTCGAGATATCGAGTTTCGAATATCGTTTTCAAATAAATCTAATAACAATAATAAAAAAGACAAACTAAGTTTTAGTAAACAACAATTTGAAATCCTATTTTATAAGGTGCTCAAAGTGTCCACCGTTTACCTCCTGGCAGTAATGAATTCGTTGAACAAAATTTTGTAGCGAATCTAAAAGGATATTGGGAGCAATACTGGAAATTTCATGCATTATTCTGTGTTGCAAATCTTCGATATTTTGTGGCCTATTTTTGTACACTAAATTTTTGATATGGCCCCAAAGGAAAAAGTCAAGAGGGGTCATATCAGAAGACCTAGCAGGCCATTCAATTGCACCTCTGCGCCCAGTCCATTTACCAGGAAAAGTTTCCTCTAGATATTCCCTCACCTTCTGTCCAAAATGTGGTGGAGCCCCATCTTGTTGAAACCATATTTGTTCAGCCGGTAAATTGGGATAATTATGGTTCGGGAAGAATCGTCTGAGCTGTGGAACAATATTCTCTTGTAAAAATAATAAATATTTTATCAGAGTTCAAATTTCCATGTTTAAAATAGGGTCCTATGACGTTTTCACCAATAATGCCACACCAAACATTGGTTTTTTGTGGTTGTTGGGTATGAACTTGTTTCATCCAATGTGGGTTTTGGTCTGACCAATATCTACAGTTGTGGTTAGTTGTGGTTAGTCGATTTACGTGCCCGTTTAAACAAAACGTTGATTCATCAGAAAATAAAATGTGGTTGACAAGTTGACGTTTTGATTCAATTTATCCATAATGATTTCGCAAAACTGAATTCTGCGATCAAAATCGTCTTCACTCAATTCTTGTAACAAATGAATTTTATATGGTTTGAATTTTTCTTTTTTGGTAATTTTTTGATTGGAATATCGACTCATATTATAATTTATTGGATTTTCTACCACATCTTACATGACATTTAGAAAATTTTCTTCATTAGTAACGCTTACCGGTCTTCCACTTTTTGGTCGATCTTTCACACATGAAAACGCTGCAATGTTTTGGAAACAGTTGATTTAGTTATAGGTTCCCGATCTGGATGTAATTCATTAAAAATATTTACCACTTGGGTAAAACTCCGTGTTCTATCGCCGTACCCTATCATCATTAAAATTTCAATGCGCTCGGTATCACTTAAACGTGCCATTTTTACGCGAAAATTGTTTACAAATTGTAAATGTAAGTTTTTTTGGCATATCTGTTGTCAAGATGACAAAAAAACATTGTTATGGAGATAAATATTTTCTAAGGTAACTTGATGGACTAGAAAATTAATGAATGTAATAATTTATTTGAAAACGATATTCGAAACTCGATATCTCGAAAACGGTTAAGATTGGGTATGTAGTGTGCTAAACATTTTTTTTTAGAATCTCGTAAGTAATTGAAATATTGAATAATATACAGGGGGTTCCATTTAAAATAAAGTAACTTTGTTCTTCCATGGCTTTTTGACTGATCATGTATACTTCGTTTATGTGCAGTGAAAGAGATTTCTAAAAACCCTAAAAGTTTTGTATTTAACATTTTTAGCTAGCTATCTTACTTTAGCAAATAATCGACCGTTTCCATACATAAAAGCGATCCTGTATATGTCCATGTTTTTTTCTATTACTAAAGTACTGCAGAAAATTCACTAAGGTTGTCTGTTAGCAGTGTTTATGTCAAAACCGATTTTATTGTAATCTCAAAGCCTTTTATGGAATGTTAATTAAGGGTGTCCTTTACCGTGTAAAATTTTCTATACCGAGAACGCATTTGCTTCCGAAAGTCAATAACGCAAAATATACATACTTGGACTTACTTGTGAAATAAAAACAAAAAATTATGTGATAGTGACAAACACAAAGCGTTAAATACTTATAAACACATTACGTTTAGATACATTTTTTGTCCTAAAATTGGCCAAGAAACTTTTTTAAACATTTGGTTACGTTCTTAATTATTACCCTGTCAATTATGTATTCACTAGAAATCACGACCCCTGTTATAAGATGAAATAATCAACCATTTTTTAATATTTTAAATTTTCAAGCTGGTCTAATCAGTCTAATAAAGGAGTTTCAGCATTTTGCTAGCATATATTTTTAGTTGTCTTTAAGTTGGCGTATTTTTAAACATTTTTTGGTTGATAAAAGGTAATTACCACACATTAAGAGGTAAATACAAAAAACATGACATCCTGTATCCATTTTCTTTTTATTCGTGATACAGATAATGTCAAGATATGCTGTTGTTGATTATTATAACATAATTTACACTTTGCCATACCCATCTAGAAATAAGAGTAATAAAACCATATTGTATCTTTAATTATTATGCATTAGATAATCCCATTATAATACTAATCGAATCGAACGTTAAGCTTAAGGCAATAATATAATGTTAATACAGGATGAATATTTTAAAATTGCAAGAAAAAACATTTTAAGTAAATAAATAAAAACAGTTTATCAGACTGTTCTTGATTTTTGTTTCTGGCACTTAGATGCCAAATTTTATCATAGTTGGTGTAAAAATATATAAGCTATTAAGCTTAGACACACGGACGAACGAAAAAGACGAAATTATAAAATTTTCACAGCATCTGCGAGTAAGCTTGGATTTATCTTTATACCTGCTTTTCCTACCTGTATACTCTATATAAATCCCAAATCAGATCCAAGTTTGTATACTGTTCCCATATCTGGCTGCCCAAAATGGCTGCTTCCACAACTTGTATTAATGTTCCAACTCTCACTCTAATGCTTCCCTCTTTTGCCAACCTACAAGCTGTAGAGGACATGTCCTCCCCCTCTGTATTTCTATGGCTTCTGCTCTGAAGCATTAAATATTATAATTTCCTATTTGCAGCTCCCAATAGAGCAACACGAAGTGCCAGTCTTATGAATCCATCTGGAGAAGTCCAGAACTTCTCATTTTGTCTTTTTCTTCATCCCTAGAGTATTTAGAATGTGCAACCTTCTGCCCGCGAAGATATTTCCTTTCCCTTCTAACCTCCAAATATTAAAATCTCGTATCAATAAACTACCTCTTACTTTCTTTAAGTCACCCACGATACTTGGACAAGTCCTCGTGGAAAAGATAAAAAGAGCGTAATCTACGTGTGTTTAAAGGAATTATTGATTTAAAAAACTCAATAATTAATCCATAAAATATTTTCTTGTGAAAATTCCCTATAAAAATTTTTAGCAAAGGGATCCAGGATTAATTTAAATAATAATTTCTACTGCTATACTTCTGGTTTTTTTGTTAAGGGCAGTTTTTTTTCAATAATCTAACGAAATACTTTAAAAACTAAGGTGATGTAGGTTCTTAACACTTGACCAATAATTAAACTCTAGTTAATTGGTGGATTTATATTACGTTTATAATATAAAATTAATATGTGTTATTTAATTTAATAGTATATTATGTACTCATTTTAGCAAATTACACAAATTAATTATAAAATTGCATAAACTGTATTATTAAATTAGGTAAGAGGTAAGACTTATTCGTTCTTAAGAGCATATTAAATTTGGTTTTTTCATATATTTTTTTTTTAATAGAGAGGATAACTTTGACAGTAATTTGTTTACACCCTAAGTAAAACTTTTTATTGCCAATATATCACAATAAACCTTAAAACATAATGATTATTTAATATTTTGTTTATCATCCTGTATATGCAGATTAAATTGGGTTGGTACTAATGTAAGTTGAATTTTACTGAAAAACCTTGAAACCTAACCACATTTATTTATTGTGACATAACAGTGTGTGTAAAACCAACAATGAAAATGAAACATTGAAACCCAAGAATGCTGTTTTGTTATTGTGCCATTTAAATTAAAAATCAGCAGACTCACCTTTATTATGTTTTTATTACTTTTTTTTTCGTTGTATAGTGGTGTTTAACAAGTTTGTGAGTAATCATGGGGTACTATTTATCATACCTAACAGATTTATATGCATAAATATTTGAAATAGAATTATTTCAGTCTTTGTACGTTGATACTTTTTATGATGCTTTAGCACCTAATTATAATTATCTTGACATCAAAGTGAGGTCAAAATGACAAAACATTTATAACTTCTCTATTATGAAAAATAACTATATGTTTTCTACCCCTTTATAGCATTTCTAAAAAAAAAACATAAATATAATAAAATTTATTTTTTAGCTTTTATCAGAAAATTTCTTTACCTCTCATTAGACCAGGCAACTTTTTACCGAATTTTTGCAATTTTAATTGCGTACATAACGATAGGCCCTAATTTTATTGCATTGCCACTGCAATTTTTTAGTAATTTCCAAGTCGTTTTTACAGTTTAAAACATTTCTTGCGTGATTTTTTTCTTGTTGCAATTTTTCAATCTGCGCACACGTACTTTTTGGTTTTTAAAAATTGCAACAATTTTTCTTTCGTGCAAGAAAATCTGGCAGGCGCTATTTTTCCTGCAGCTATCGACGATTTTGGTAAATTTGATTGATTTTTAGGGTACTTAACCTTTAAATGTCAAGTTCTTGTAAAATTATATTTTGTGTATTCCTTTAATACTTAAGAATTATAAAAATAATTAAATAAGTTAATTACAAATTTTAGTATGTTTTATAAACCTCATTGTCTAAAAATTCTGAATAAACTTGCGTGCAAGAAAAATTGCAGCAAGAAAACTTTTAAACTATAAAAATCCCTTTAGGCAACCAAAATGACCCCAATATGATATATTTATATTTATTACGTTGGAAAAGCAAGTTAAAACAAGAAAGATAAATTTGGTTTTGTTTTCTTGACCGTTTGCAATATTAAACTTTATTACTTGTTTTTTTGGGGTTTTTCGGTCATTTTTTAAATAAAAATCAATGTTTAATTGACGTTTCGGTTTATTTAGTTAAACCATCATCAGAATATCTAAAAATATTTTTCTATTATTGTATTTAATTAACATGATGAATTTTGAGAAAAGTATGATTGTATATAATTTGTAAAGTAAACACTTACCAACTATATTGTAAAAATTACAAGCACTAGATAACATTCTACTACATTTTTGTTCGGTGGTTGATATAATACTGAAATTTTTATCTTTTTAAAAACTATGAACCAAACATTTGCATTACCTAGGTTAATTTATACAGAATTGTTTTATTGGGGTGCAAAAATCTGGGTTTTTCCTTTTATTATTTCTATTGCAACAATAAATTGTTGTAAATGGAGCTTAGACCCTCCGTGTCTGTTCTGAAATTTACGGTATTGTGTGTTTTTTTAATGTGAATCATTTCTTTATTGTTCCTTTTTTTATTATTACTTTCAAATTCCAAAATATTAACATTGTCAAAGTCAAAATTATGCAAGTTATCAAGTGCATGATTTGACAGGGCTGTGTGGTTACTGTTAGGATATCTTATGCTTTTTTGATGTTCTTTAACTCTGACAATACAATACAATACAAGACAATACTTAAAAAACAGAGTTAAAGAACATCAAAAAAGCATAAGATATCCTAACAGTAACCACACAGCCCTGTCAAATCATGCACTTGATAACTTGCATAATTTTGACTTTGACAATGTTAATATTTTGGAATTTGAAAGTAATAATAAAAAAAGGAACATTAAAGAAATGATTCACATTAAAAAAACACACAATACCGTAAATTTCAGAACAGACACGGAGGGTCTAAGCTCCATTTACAACAATTTATTGTTGCAATAGAAATAATAAAAGGAAAAACCCAGATTTTTGCACCCCAATAAAACAATTCTGTATAAATTAACCTAGGTAATGCCAATGTTTGGTTCATAGTTTTTAAAAAGATAAAAATTTCAGTATTATATCAACCACCGAACAAAAATGTAGTAGAATGTTATCTAGTGCTTGTAATTTTTACAATATAGTTGGTAAGTGTTTACTTTACAAATTATATACAATCATACTTTTCTCAAAATTCATCATGTTAATTAAATACAATAATAGAAAAATATTTTTAGATATTCTGATGATGGTTTAACTAAATAAACCGAAACGTCAATTAAACATTGATTTTTATTTAAAAAATGACCGAAAAACCCCAAAAAACAAGTAATAAAGTTTAAGAAAGATAAAGTTTCTCGGCGAACTCTATATTCTATGAACAACTAGAATTATACCTCTGCAATGTGATCTCTATTTTTTGACGTTTAATTACTAAAAATTTTTTAGGGAGTATTGATTAAACTGATTAATACTGTTCCTTCTTTTCATGTTTTCCTAGACACCTTCTGACACATTTACCATCATTCTTGATAGTTAATTAATATGGTTATGCTTTACGGGTATGAATAAATATTGGATTCCGCTTAAATTGACATTGATCCTTCATAGACGAGCAATTTCAAAAACGTTAGAACGACAAAAAATGATATATACAGATGTTAAGCTGCTGATTACTTAACTTTTAAGGCAATTATACGAAAAATAATTAGAGTGGCTGAACAGCAATTACAAAATAAGACCCAAACAGCAAACACCGTGCTAATGTCTTTCATATCCTGCAGAATGGTAGTCGTTTAAGCAAATTGCAACAGACATGAAGAAATTTTTAGATCAGATATTTCTCGCACAGAAGCCGGATGCAGCAGTAATTACTATTAGGTTACCTAAACAATTTGCAAAACTGAAAATGGTATACAAGCGTATTAGGAATTATGTTTTAGAGAAAAACACGTTGTAATGTGTTGTTTTTGTTTATGTAGCTAGTCTTAAGACCAACCGTGTGACAAATCTGACGCGGTGTAGGGATTTTGTAAGCGTAAAATTAACGTTTATAAATTATTTAAGGTGTTTTTTGAGAACAATTTAGTTTAAGTACATCTAAAAGAATTATCGTGTAAACATTTGAGGTGGGGTGACCCGACGTCCCCGATTTTTGGAGACAATCCCCGATTTAGTTGTATCCCCTAGTAGAAAACGTCCCGAAGTGTCCGTACCCTTCCCGATTTGATGAGAAAAAATTTATATAATTCAACTGCTCTACAGATGTTAAGGATCAAAGCAAATATATAACAAATTCTATTGGTCTCAAGGGAGACACTTTGCTAAAGAAAATTTTCATTTTGGAATCTGTAAAAAGAGAGAATTCGCCTTTTAAACTTGGATTCTATCTGGAAGTGGGTGGGGGGCAGAAAAAAACAACTTTTTGTGCAAAATCCAAAATGAATTTTTCTTTATCAAAGCGTTCTCCTTGAGGCCAATAGCATCTGGTATATATTTGGTGGGGGCCCCATGTCTCACTTTTAAGATTTAAAAAAAAATGAAAATCCTAGGTCCGCCCTTGGATCAAGGTAATAAGTAATCTTTAATGGAAAATATAAAGTTAAAAAAGTATATTACATGCAGGTTTTGTTAACAGTGTTGATAAACGTAAAAAACTTAGTATACAAAAAAATAACAAAAAACTGGTCAAGGTACAGAGACTTGCTTGCTTAGCTATAACAGGAAAAATTAAATTAACCCCAACAGCAGCAATGGAGTGTCTCTTAGACCTTCTACCACTTAACCTCCTAGTGATGGCAGTGACAAGAATGGGCTACTTCCGACTGCAACAAAAACCAACTGGTGTCTACGCTAGTTTGAGACACAACAACGTAAAAAGTCAGTTTAGTGGCAACATCCTGGACGAGAGAACAGACCAGACGATTCTCCAATATCCATTCAACAAAAACTTCGAGGTAAAAATTCCAGATCGAAGTGCGTGGCAGCAACCCGGCACGGTTGTATACGGATGGTTCCAAAACCGAGCAGGGAACTGGAGGGGGAGTGTACAGTGAAATGAGGAATTCATAATTCTCCATTCCTCTAGCAACACACAATTTAGTGTTTCAAACGGAAATATATGCTTTACTGCACTGTGCAAGAGAAAATAACAGAAGGGCTTATAAAAATAAGCCGATCTGCATAATAACAGACAGCCAGGCGTCACTAGGGACACTAGTAAACCCCAAGGTAACGTACAAGCTGACATGGGAATGCCAAAAAAACTGGAAGTCCTGGGAGAACGCAACAGGACATTAGGGAATAGGAGGCAACGAAAAAGCGGATGAGCTAGCGAGACAGGACTTATCCACACCATACTTTGGACCAGAACCTGCCCTTGGAGTGACCAAAACCACAGCACGAGGGCAAACCAGGAAATGGACCCGAAACAAACACGAGGAATACTGGAGGAACCTCAGTGGAATAAGACATGGAAAAAGCTTCATAAGGGACTCATCCAAAAAAACGAAGAAAGAACTACTCAGATAAAGTAAAAGACTTTGCGTAACAGTAGGGTTGCTAACAGGGCACGATAACCTAAGAGGACACCTACACAAGATAGGCTTATACACTGGGGACCTAAGTTGCAGAATGTGCGACGAGGGGGAAGAAACAGCCTACTATATCCTGTGCGAATGTGAAGCGTTGAATCACAAAAGACAGAAATTATTTAGGCAACCAAAAATAAGCCCACAGGAATATATCAACCAATCAATCTTGGGGTTATACAGACTTGTAAAAGGAATAAGACTTATGGGAGGATTGGTATAAAAGATAATGGGAGATTAGGCACAAAAAGCCCAAGAGGCTGCGCTGCCTCCGGTAGTAAATCAAGACGGCTCCCTGGGAAGAAAAAGAAAAAGAAGCTCTTTGGGAGCCAGTATCTCCGAAGAGGAGGCTATACGAAAAAAGTTTATATAAACTGTCGCAATTTTTTTTACGTTTTATTTTAATATCCAGGAGATTTTCCACATTTTTCCGGACACCTTACATAAAAAAACGAGGGTCTTCAGTACATTTTTAAACTTAATTCTGTTATTGACCATACGATTTCGCTGAAACCTAAGTATTTAGTAGCTATTGTCTGCTATACATAGCTAAGCATAAAATTAATAAAATATATTGTATTTAAATAAGTAGGTTTTTACCTTTCTTTGTCATTAACCAGAACACAAATGGTACCAGTTCGAAGTAAATACTTTTGGTGTGACTAGAACAAATAAGTACCGAAATGTGGAAGTTTTTTTTTACGCATAACTGCTTCCGTTTGGGTTCTCGTTATTTAAATAACACTTTTAGCCATATGTAAATAAAGTAACTAATCTCTAAAAAGTTTGCATATACAAAGGCATACTGTGAGCTTGCTCAGACTGTTTACTTTGCTTAATACCACCCATTTTTACAGAAATATGGCAATACTGCTTTTACCTACTACCTTGTTTGTTTAGTCTAGGCTAACCGTAAAAGTTATGCCACAATATACCGTGTGTAACAGAATCTAAAAAATATAAATCGTGAACTTTGCCTGGTTCGCACGTACCGGTCATTAATCTGCTGCAATATTTTAATTTTAGTACGGTTTTATTAGGCATAAATATTACAGTTGCTAATAACAATGACCCTTGTTTACTGTTTAAAATTATTTAAGGGGGTAATGGATTACTTAAAATCTAAAAGCGTGTTGACAGCGGTTTTGTAATAATGACATTATTTTTGTAGTATTTATTCTTTAAAAGTCGTTCTTGTTATTATAATGTCATTTTTATAAACATTTTATAAAAACTTGTTAAAACCCCGAAACTCTTTTTCCCGAAACTTACCCGGTCAGTAACTTATTATTTGACCTAGGAACTATTTATAGATCAAAATATACTGACTTAATGTCTATTATGAAAGTTGCTCAAACATTCAAAATCTTTTTGCCACTACTTTGACAGATCTTAGGATTTTGACCAGGTCAAGTATGATGCACTCCTTACCAACTTCTTTTATACAGTCTTTCACCTAAAATTTGTCCTTAGCTTTCCAGTTACTTCTTAATCGACGTATATCAGTTATTATTGGTGTAGTAGTAGCTTTTACTAAGTTAATTCTGGGGTATCCCTGGGCTTAGTACTGGCACTAACTTTAATTCTTTTTCTCATTAACAATCTTTTCTCTTCTACAATCAATCCCATTTATAGTTTTATTGACGATATTATCCTTTACTCAAATACTCAGTTTCTCAGGTAATGCAGATAGCTCTCAATTAATAATTGCATTGGAGCACCAAAAATCTTGTTCATTTAAAAGCCTTAAAAACAATCATTTTTGCAAAATTGGTCTGCCAGTATCCTGATCTGCAAAAAAAGTCATTTTCCCACCGAATAGCTGTAGGGGATCTTTCTCTCTTTCATAGGTATTTTTACGGCTTCTCTCCCGACGAGTATTAAATAGCGTCACATATTAGCCCCTAATAAAAAAATAGGAGAACGTAGGACAGACAATTTCATCTTTGGTATCTAAGAGAGTCATGAGAGTGTTCGATTCAGACCAAACCATTTGGTCAGATTAGTTAGAGTAAAAGGCTGTATTTCGTAAGGTGAGACTCAGTAATATCTACTTTCGTGTATAGTAAAAAACTCTATTACTGTAAAATCCAAATTAACTACACAAATCACACTTTGATCGATTTGTAAAAAACCTACGATCAATAAAAGCTTCTGTGGGGTGGGGAGTTAAGATGGATTGTATGAGTGGACATTAATGGGCACCTTTGGTAATCTGATATTAAACGATAAGCTTGGTATGATGTCGATTACTTATTTAATAAAAGAACTACGTATTATAAAAAAATGACAGATCTTAGAAATATTTTAACTAACTATTTTAGTGTTAAACAGTTAAATAGTTTCTAATAATGTTTTTTTTATTTTCAGAATTCAAACACCGAGTACCTCCCTACAAAATGCCGAATCACGAGACCGCCACCCCCAAGCCCAGCAACAAATCCTTTAAAATTCGTGAAAGTTGCACCATGTCCTTTATTCCAAAAAGCTCACGAACAAATAAAAAAAGTTGAAGAGATCAAAAAAGAACGAAAAGAAATTCGAGATGAAACGGAAGACTGGCAACAGGTGAGCAGATTCTTGGGTCTTAAATGTGGTTAAATCGATATCCCAATATCCTGTAACGATTTTATTCACCGGGAAGTCGTATGTTTAGGAGGGTAGTTAAATTAACAACATCGAAACAACACGTCATTTACAAATACTGAGAAGGAACAGAGGCAAAACGCATAAAAAGTGTCACCAAAATAAGTTGACTAAGAAATCGTTTGCACACTTAAAAAGTTATTAATTTACATGTAATCGGATATATTTTTTTCCGTCACATGTAGTGGATGTGATGTGATGCCTTTTTTTTTGCAACCAACCTTTTATGTTTTACACAATCCCACCAAACTTATCTACAATTCTTTTAAAGCAAGCGCAAGTTATATAATGCTCTTCATTATACAGAAATTTTATTTACTCACTTTTTTTTCTTAAATAACTTACGTTTTGTGTTTACAAACACGATAGCATATGTATATTTTTATTTAATAACCTGTTTGTCCTTAAATTTTGCAGAATCTTGACAACTGGAAAAGCAGTCGTAGAAAAAGGCAAGAGCATATAATAGAAAGGGTTGTGGAAGTTAAAAAGTTGACTGAACAAGAAGAATTGGAAAAGACAAGAAGAAAGAGCAAGACTTTTAGTGAGATGCTGGAAGAAAGGTAGAATAACACCACATAATATTGTCTGTTACTAATTAGAGCTAGGACTAAAGGTGTGGACTATGTCAGTTTCAGTTAGTCATGTCGCTAACATATTTTCCTTGTTATTATGCCCCAATCTTCGACTTAACCGTACCAAACTGTTTTTGATTGTGAAAAAAAAATCTAAACAAAATCTCATTTAAGCCCTTTAAAATAGTTTTTATGACATAGAAATCCTAAAAGGATGTTTTAGGTGCCCGGATTAAAGTAAGAGCATCTAGCCAGACAAACTTCTTAGTCAAGAATTTATAAATAAAAAAAGAAGTTAAAAAATAAAAACCTCAAAAATATTAAACTCTCGTTTTTTGAATATTTAATTTTTTCCTTACCATTTATTAGGATTTGTGTTTAGTTATGCCATCGCCATTTTAGTTTTTGGATAATATATTCTGATATTTAGTTTGTTAAATAATTTGAGCCGTTCTAAAACTTTTAAAATAGAATAAAACAAAAATTATAAAGTAAAAAAGCCGAAATAAAAAATGAGACTTACTTTAAAACAATAGCTAGTTTTTGTTTGTTGGCTTTAGCAATGTCTTAACCAATTTTTGATTAATATTGAAATGTAAGTGTTTAATGTAAATAGAGCTTTAGGTACTTTAAATTTAAGAAAAATACATAGAAAATATAACCCCAAAACTTAAACGGCGAAGGTGAAACTAAACAACACTCTCTTTAAGAGAATATAAGATAAACCTATATCTTAAAGTAACAAGTTTACCGTGGTGTAGGACCACCCAGTAAAATACACCTTTTTGCTTTAGTCGTTTATGCAAAATTAAAAAAGCTTTTAAATTGTAACGAACTTATTAAAGAAAATAAAATGGATATTGGTTTTAAAATACAAATGCGTACGCCACTGTTAAATAAGAACTGTTCCAATTCTAATTAAAACTAGATCTTGCATCGCATACCTTTGCGATGCGAGAGAATGTTGCATTATTTATAGACCAATAGTTCAAAATTTAGACAGCTTGTTGCATCTTACTCCATAGGGATATTTTTAGATTCACTTTTGAGAGTTTTGCCATCGGGATTTATGTACGTATGTTGTTTTATCTGCTTTTTTTATTGCATCATATACGTACCTAGGCAACGCGGTAACAATATCATGTTTAAAAAGAGATAATTTTGGACTTACGAATAAAAATATTTTACTGGTTGCTAAAAAATATAAGGTAAAAATAGATTTTAAATTGCAAGATTGAAAAACAACAGTATTTAAAAGAAGGTACTTTTGGACCAGCCAGTAAAAAATATACTAGATTATATTAGCGAAAGTTAACCTACGAAAATCATTTGCGTAACCAAGCATAACTTATTTTTGTGGGAATTTTTATTAATATTTCACAAAAAGAGTCATTCAGATATTGAATTATTAAAAAAAAAAACAAAATTGTGTCAAAATAGCAACATGTTGACATCTATTTTTGGTGGTCCAAATTAGGGTTGCTCACTTTTTAAGAGGAATTTAACGAACACTGAGAAACAATTTGAAAAAAATTGAATTCCTTTTCTTTATGGTAGGTACCTGGTAAATGTTTAATACATTAACTAAAATTTAATACCTAGTAAAAAACATACCATTTATTTTTAAACAACGTCAAATATTTGGCAGGCATTTTGGGCCAAATATTGCCACCAATTATTATCAAATTATTTTTGGATGAAAATACTCTTTTAAAGGCACAAATATATTTTTTATAATTTGCAAATTTATTGCCACAGTTTTCTGGCTTTCTACTCTTAATAACAAACGAAGCACGACTAAAGTATAATTGTCGAAAATGTGTGAAACCTAGAGTTGCCGCGAGACACGAGATACGAGACGTCTCGTCTCGTCTCGAAGCCATTTTGTCTCGTCTCGAGAGCAATTTGTCTCGAATTTCGAGACGAGACGAGATAAAATCCTTCGAGACAAGCTCGAGACGAGACATCTCGAAAAATTTTAATGAGTTAAAACTTAAGTGAACTAACTGTAATAAATCTCCAACAATATATTTCTAGTTCCTAAGAATTATACAGGTTGTTTAAGATATACGGCCGAGTGATGATCGCGTTGTTAAATTAAGCAATGGACTTAGCAATTGTTAAAAGTTAACAACGGTTTAGAATGTTTAACAAAATATCAGATTTTGAAAGGTTGCCCACTAAAATCATTGAATAACACTGACAATAACGTTTTGTTAAACATTTTAAACCGTTATTAACTTTTAACAATTGCTAAGTCCAAATTTAAATTTAACTTTATCTACGTTTTGATTCGTGAAATATTCTCCCCAAATACTGCTCGTGCTTTAAAATTAATGAGGTAATTTTTTACTCATGCGTGTTTTCTTTAAAAATTTTACTCGTCCCTCGGACTCGTGAAATTATGAAAAAACACGCTATCGTGAAAAATTATCGGTAATTTTTAAGTACTCGTGGTATTACCCCCGATAAAACAACTTAAAATACAACTATTCTGTCTCTTGATTTTTTTATTTTGCTTTGCTTTCAAGAAAAAAATTAAAACCGATTCTTTTTTTATACCCTTTTAAAAAGTGGGAGTTTTCCTTTGTCTCTCGAAAAAACTCAAATAACGAAAAAGTTGTATTTTAAGTTGTTTTATCAAAATAATTGTTTTAAAAAATTATATACAATTAAAGCTTCTTTTTAACTTTAGGACCCTGCGTTTTTCCAATTTCGAAACAATGCATATCCGGACTTCTGTTTATAGAGACTTTTTTTGCAGGATCTAACTGCTGTTAAATATTTTAAAACTATTGCTTAAACACCCTGTATAATTATAAGAAAAATTTCTAGAAAAAATTTTACCTGTGTTTTGTAATAGAGTTAATGACTTATGTAGTTATGTTCCATTATCTTTTAGATTTTTTTTTATTTTGTGGACATTTTTATGTCACTTATAAATATGTTCTATCTTTTAATTTTAAATAAAAAAAAAACAAATTATTAGATTCTTTATTTTATTTTTAGTTGCATATTATGGGTGTCCGTAAAGTCTGAAATCACCAATTTTTGAGAAAACTACACAATTTTAAGAAAAGCTTAATCACTTCAACTTTTATTTTACAAGGCGTGTTATAAAAAAATATAAGCATTTATACAGGGTGTTCCAAAAAAGAGATACATTATAAATGGGACAGCCCGTATTTTTTTACGTATTTTGCTTCTACGGTTTATTTCAAATGTTTTTCATTAGGTGCCTATGCAAAGGGTTGTTTTTGCATGTTTTTCTATTAGTTGAGGATATGCCGCTATTATGTTTTAAAAAGTTTAAATTTAAACTCAAAACAATGCATCCTTCTTAAAATACATCCCAGTTTGCAGCAGATTTTGCAATTAGTTTGTAGGTATATAGTGTACAGGGTGAGTCAACGATGGCGAGGAGTAAGTAATTTAATGCCTTGAATATAAGATTTGTAGATAATGTGCTTATATAAGTATTAGGTATATGGTTAAATAGTATGTTAAATTTTAACGATATTTTGAATTAGACAGGGCACATCCATAAGGTATTAGGGTGCTACAAGAGTAATTTTTTAAAATTTAAAATAGACTACCTATACCCAAGGGTAATAAACCTAACAAGGAGTGCTCGATCCCATTTAAGCCCATATAAACCAATTTAAATGTCAATTCGGTATTTGTGACGTAATTTGTTTGCCTGTTTGTTTTGTTTACAAGTAATATAAAGTCTTAATTTTTTAAAAAATATTATACATTACAGTTCTAATAGTAAGTACATATCCAAAATAGTTTTTAAAAGTTGAATATTTAACAAAAATTAATAAAATAAATCTGCCTTCTGGGCAAAATGGGCAAACGGGTGACGTCCAAACATAACCTATATCTGCGGACAAATAGTTAAAATCGAGCACTCCTTGTTAAGTTTACTACCCTTGACCTATACCTACTCATATTTTTACAGTTTTGGATTATATTTATTCATTTCTAGTAATTCCTATACTTACTTCATATTCTATACCCAGAAAGTTACGTAGATACAAGAATATTGCCATTTAGGATGGTTTGGGTATACTTAATTATTATGAAAAAAGTTAAAAATTTGTAAAAAAAATTGAGAATGAACATTGCTAGAATTAAACATTGGAATTAATAATGTAATGATAAAATATGTGTGTTCCATTTAAAAAATATGTCTTTTATCACCACCTTGTGCACTGTGCAGACATAAAAATTAGTTTAAAAAATGTGTAACATGTACCTTAAAATAAAAATCGACGGGTCCAAGCATTTTTCTTAAACTTCTGAACTAATTTTTATTGAAATTATCCTATACATTACTAATGCAGTATATATTAAAATTAATTTAATTAAAATAAACCAAAACAACTGGAGACAAACGAGACAAAACGAGACGAGACGAGACAAACGTTTGTCTCGTCTCGTCTCGACCCTTGTCTCGTCTCGCCTCGAAATATATTATCTCGAAATTTCGAGACGAGACGAGACAAGGCTTTATCTCGTCTCGTCTCGCGGAAACCCTAGTGAAACCGCTTAAAGTACGTAGAAATACGCAACTAGGTACGAATTTCACCTGGTGCGATGAGAGTCCGGATCTTACGGAATTCAGCGGTAGAATATTTTTTAAAAATCTACGTCATCAACAACTTTGCCGCGTTAAAGCACCGATTTTTGTCAGATTACCTAAGTTTAGCAACGTCGGTCGTGGTTAGTAGTCCGATGGGTAACCATGGGCGTACTGCATTGTGTCTTATACATATTTAATTGAATTTTAAAAAGAATTAATATATGTTTTTAGACACCTAATAATTTAATTTCATTTTCCAAAAAGAAAAATGATGGATACTTTATACAAAAAGTGTGTCGACTTGACATGCACGACTTTGCAGAATTTTTTTAAGTGAGAATCCGTTTTTACTTAACTGTTTGAATGTAGCGAAGTAGTACCTACTTATTCTTTTTAACATAAAACGTAAAAGAGTGCTTGTTGTGACGGAAAACCTTTGAAATTCAAATTAGATTTAAAAAGGTTAGTTAGCAAATTATAAAAACCTAAACAAACCGTAAATTGTCTAGGTAATCTTTTTAAATTAAAACAATTTCGCGATACTACTACCTTGTTGTAATACATTTAGAACACAAACAAAAGAAATAGGAATTCAGCGTTAATTGTTTTAACGCAAATACCTCATTTCCATTTTAACGTGTTAAAAGAATTGTTTGTAGGTACAATAATATATATTATAGGTGACACCGTTATTTGCGACCATTAAGTTCCTGCTTATATACCTAATCAGTGTCAAGTTTTTTTTCACTTGCGCTTTTTTACCTTATATATATATATATATATATATATATATATATATATATATATATATATATATATATATATATATATATATATATATATATATATATATATATATATATACAGGGTGATTCATGAGGAAATGTCAATACTTCAGGTATGTAGTCGGGGTCCAAAAATACATGTAAAAATTGGTATCCGGGGGTTTTTTGGTATGACGGATTCGAACCTAATCTTAGTACGGCTCTTACTTGTATGGGGTGCTACCTACACGTCTTTTTTCTATTTTGAACAATCACAACTTTTTGGTACGGCCCTGTATTAAATTTTTAAATATATTTTTTGTTATTTTTACGTCAAAAAGGTATACCTGTTAAAAGTTGATATGAGCAACCGTTTTCGAGATATTTGGATTTAAAAAAATTACGACGCATCTGATTTTATAATAGAAAAATTAAAAAAAAATAAAACAAAATGTATAATTAAACAATATGTATTTTAATTTTCAATAAAATTATTGTTCCTAAATTATTTTCAGCAAAACACAAAAAAAATTTAAAAAAAAAATAGAAAAAATACATAAAAAAAATTAAATAAAAACTTTAACACCCTGTATTTTGAAAACGAAGGCCTTGCGGACCCATATTTGTATAGACTTTTATGCTTATTTTTGGACCCTGACTACGTACCTGAAGTATTGTGTCTATATATATATATATATATATATATATATATATATATATATATATATATATATATATATATATATATATATATATATATATATATATATATATATATATATATATTTCAAAAATAAACCATTTATTATTAATATCTGTAATACCATTTTAGATATTTTAATGAAATTTGGCATACATGTACTATGTATCAAGAAGCAGTTTTTAGTGTACCACATTTTTTTTTTATTTCCACCAGTGGCGTTCGTACAGAATTTGACCTGCCTATTTTTGCAAATAAAAAAAAATGTGGTACACTAAAAATGCTTCTTGATACATCGTACATGTATGCCAAATTTGATTAAAATATCTAAAGTGGTACAACAGATTTTAATAATAAATAATTTATTTTTGAAAATTTTACCACCCTGTATCTCGAAAGTTAAGACGTTTAGGACATACGTTTACATGAAATTTTCTTCTTAAAATGGACCCAAGAATTGTTTCCTTAAATATTGACGTACAATTAGAAAACACCCTGTATAATGTAAAAAAAATTACCAGCTATGATATTTTATTTCTCTTAAACAGTTGATTTTATCGATGTCAATCAAGAATACCTTTTTTTTAGTTTAAGGTTAAAGCTATCCAAAAATAATATTGTCGAGCCTTTATCATACAGGGTATTAAAAAATAGCTATTATTGTGTCAGAGCTAGTCCGTCCCTGGCAAACTAAAGAAGCCAAATATGATTTATTGGGTCATTTTAAGAATGCTTATCTAGTAACCATCATATTAAAAAAACATTAAATTACTCCTAGTATCTTTAAAGTTATTTAAATAAAAACGATTTCCAGGGGCATCCGTTATGCACTTGTATCTTTGTAGGGGAGGGTCAGAGGAAAAAAGTTTATGGGAACTTGTTATAATATTTTTATATAATATATATATATATATATATATATATATATATATATATATATATATATATATATATATATATATATATATATATATATATATATATATATATATATATATATATATATATATATATATATATATATATATATATATATATTGGGATAATTCGATATGTACATAACACAGGAATTGTAGTCGTAGTTGATTAAAAAGCCTCATATCAGAGTTGCAATTGAACATTTTTTGGCAACTATTAAATGATTATAAACTTAAAAGACAAAAGTTGTAGAACCTGAACACATTTCAGGTAAGGAAAATCACTAATAATTAAAGCTTATATAAGACTCCATTAACTCTATTTTTTATTTCGAAAAGCTAATCTTCCGTTACTGAACTTAAATTAAATTTAAGAGGTAATTTTTGCAATGTTTACAATTTCCCTCCCAGCTAGCTGCTTTAATAGGCTTTTAGCTTTTAAACCGAGCGATGCTCCCTATTTGTTTATTTGTATAGGGCAATTGCAGAACTTATTCCATACCGTAGATTATTTTAATGTAATTGAATGTCTCTAAACGACTATATTTTAGCGTTTTAAGATCGGAATGCTGGCGTTTCTCTAATTTTATAAGACCGAGATTACGAGACAAAATTAAATTAAATTATAAACATACCTACCTACTTGGTGATTTCAGGATAAGAAGCACCGCGAATTCTCAGGAGAGTCTAATGGACTACCAACTTAATTATATTCGCGTAAAAAATATGCGGCAAAATATGACTTAAAGCTAAAATAATTGACATGTTTTGTAATGTTTTTAGATTAAGACTTGGATTTATGAGTGGTCAGTGACTGACAGGCAGTAAGGATTTTTATACTTCAACTCTTTTTTAATACACTTGATGAGCATTTTTTTTAATATTAAACTTCAAATCATTTTCGTAATTGTTCTTCAGGATTCTACTGAAAAATACATAAGATGGCTATTTCACTTTTTTTATACGAGGAAACTTACAAATATGATCTATTTACTTCTCGTTGGATGACCTGTACCAAAAACCTTGGAAATATTTGTTGGTAACAATTTTTTTTCTCTAATTTTTGCAGAAGTCAAAAAGGGAGACAAAAATTCACAATTCCCATATATAACGACGACGATTCCAATGATTTAAGTGACTATGGCATTGGTAGCAGCAGTTCGAAAACTAACAGCATAAAGGATGCCGACACTGATGACAGTTCTAGTATTCTGGTAAGTTTTTAAGCTTTATGTTTAACACCGGTAGTGATTTTATAAATTGAACTTTTTAGGACGAAAAAGAGCATCAAAATCTTGACTCACCAGCTTCTAAAGATATATCATCGCCAAACCAAAGTCAAAGTGAGGATGAAAACGTAAACAGTGTTTTTAAAAAAGAGCAACAACCCTCATCGTACCTCAATAATAACGTTACACCTCTATTAAGTCCTTCTAGAAATATAAATATTTCAAAGTCAAAACCTGCGGTACCACCTAAGTCTTCCACACTTAGCCTTGACAATAAATATAGTGAGAACAATTTTAACAGAGATACTACAGAACAATATACGTATGAAGGCGCTATTCAAGATTATAGATCTAGAATTCAAAGTAAAATCAAAGTAGATGAATCTATATTTACAAAGAACAAACAAGTCAACAAATCTAAAGAATTTTCAGAAGCTCAAAGTGTACTTCCCAAGGGTGAAATTTCAAAGAGAAAAGGGCTTTTTGAGTCCTCTAAGTCTGTTGAAATTACCCACATGGAATCTACAAGCTCTAGAAGATTATCCGAAGACTTTGTTACATCAAGAAGTATTAAAGATCGCTTAAAGAGTCTTGAAAATTCTACTGATCAATCTTTGGCCAAAATTGACAGAAATGAAATACAAATATCCGTAAAAGAGCGGTTGGCAAACTTTAATAAACAAAATGATAGTGAGAATAAGATTGTGGAGAAGTCAAATAACAAAATAAGTCATTATCTGTTGGATAAGTCAAGTAGTATGCCAGCATTTGAAAATCGCAATAAAACCTCTTCCGTATGGAAGACAGATCGATGTTCTAGTCCTGAAACAGAAATTTACATGAACAAACTTAATATGTTCAACCGTGATTTGGATAATCTTATGGGTGGCAAAACAGTAGAAGATAATATAGGAGACTACTGTAGCTCTAATTCAAACTATCCTCCTTCCACATCTTCTATGGACCTGATTGGAGTACTCTCAGATAGAGAAGACAGTGGAATTCATACTGCTGATGTATCCTGTTCAGTCAGTCAAGCTGATGAACCGATTGATACTGACAGTGAAGCTATTTTAAATACCATACCTAATTGCATTGAAAAGTTAAAGAAAACCGAAGAACATCTAAGAAACCAAATTATTAATGAAGAGCCAATAGTTGAAAGTAGTATTGGTAAAGAAGAAATTAAAAAAGAGGTGGTCCATCAGGTTCAAAATGAAAATATCACGTTTTCGAAAGAAAAGATAATTAATTTTACCAAAGAGTTTTTGAACTCATTAATCAAAGATGCAACGGAGGAGATTGCTGAAAGATCTCAGAGAGCACAAAAACTAGCTGAAGAATCTAAGAAACAAAGAGAGTTAATAGAGAAAATAGAAACAAAATTGGAGGAAAAACCATTAGAACCAAAACTGGACCACCAAAAAACAGATAATTTACCAGAGAAAGTACCTGAGCCTTTAAAACCAGACTCCAAACTTGTAATATATGAAAACGTAGAATTTAAACCCTTACCTGGTAATATACCTGTCGATTTTATTACCGCAGACTTTTCGTTGTCACCACCCAAACTAGAACCACCCAAAGAAAGACCGCCTCCACCTCCACCGCCGGAGGAAGAAGATACTCCACCACCCAGACCTGTTAGAAGAATAAGCTCAACCAAACGGATTAAAAAAGAAATTCACAGTAAACGATCAAGTTTCTTGGGACTTGAAGATACAAATATTGATCTTCTAGATCCAGATCAAATAATTGAAAAGCCACCAGACATCAGCACTTTTTTGCAAAAAGAACAAAAGCTGGAAAAATCGTTATATAAGAAGATGCAAGAAGAAACTAGAAGCGGGTTGTTAAGTAAAGTTGAAAGTCAGGATTCTGGTTTGGATATCGACAGAGGACGGCTATCCAGCGACACTTGGTGCAGCAGCACTCCAAGTCATGAGAGACAAGACAGTGAGGTAAGAATTTATATTTAACCGATTAACAAGCATCTCTATTAGTTACACGTAGAAATCGGATTAAATATACATTGTAATGTCTTAATAATAAATAATTCCTGTAAATGTTTTTAATTTTATTTACGATATAATGACGTCAAGACGTCAAGAATATATAAAAGTTATTTTTTAAGTTGTAGACTATTCTTTTACAGGGAAACTATAATATATTTTGTATTTATGTCAAAATTGATTACTTTTCAAACCAGTTTTACAAATCAGTACATAAATGTAATTTTCTGTAGAACCATTTCCCACTAGGTTTGCTTTTAATATTTTGTCGTTTAAGTTATCCTAAATAAAGTAAGTAATGATAATTTTGCTTATTTTAGCATACAAATAGTATAACATCGGAAGAAGATGAAATAACAAAAAAAGAACGCGAAATAATAGAATTGGTAGAAAAAGAAGAAAAATCAAGGGATAAAACTGAATTTATCAAAAGTCCAAAAACCACAATTCCATCCCCCAAAAACGACGTCAGTAATTTTGAGCCCACATTAGGGAGTGAGCAGTTTAAAAATCCATACTATCCTGAGGTAATTTTTGATGACAATTAGGGGTAATTTATGTAATTATTACATACTGCTTCCATGCAAAAGTACAAATATTTTATTTTGGGTCATTTAAATACATTCTTTATCATAATTAAAAAGAAATATACAGGGTGATTCAAAACTTCTCCATAAAAATTAACGGGTATACCTAACAGAAGAAAATTGTTAAACTTATAATAAAAATACACTTTCTGCGCGCTTTTGAAAATTGGGCTGGTGTCGATTGACACATGGCAAAGCGCGAGGAACTTTTAGGCAAATTAAAGCATCAGCACATAAAACACGATTTAAAACCATATTGCGGATATGGGGTTAACGAATTCATTTATATAATATTTTGCAACATTAAACTTATTGTTTCTTGTTGCAAAATGTTAACAGTAATGTTACGGCGATTTTTGACTTTCCAAAAGTGTCTACTCTAGTGCAGTAAAACTTATTCCAAAAATTCCAAGAATAATTTTATTTAATTTTTCTGGAAGTTTGATTTGCCAAGATAAAATCATTCAATAATATATTACCCAAGCAAACTGAATTTATTTACTAACTCAATAAAGTTTACGTTATACTAGAAACCTATGTAGAAAATCAAAAATGCAATTTTGCTGCACTAGTAGGAATAATCACTGGCGGCTCTAGGAATTTCAAAATTTTTTAAAAAGTAAGATATGGGACCCACACCAAATGTATGCCTGATGCTATGGGTCTCAAGGAGAACACTGGTAAAATAAATCATTTTGGATTGTTGATTTCTTTTGGGGAGAAAAGTGAAAAATCGAATTTTTAAAAGCAAATTCTGTATTTGTATTTTTTTTTCGTGAATTTGATCAAATTTTATCGTCAGATCACAAATTTTGCAAAAATATCTGCATTTTCCTTGAAATTATGACAATAAAATTTAATCAAATTTACGAAAAAAATACAAATATAGGACATTATAGGAAAAAATCAACTTTTTTCGAAAATTCCAAAATATTTTTTTTTACCAAAGTGTTCCTCTTGAGGCCAATAGCACCTGGTATATATTTGGTGTAGGTCCCAGGTCTCCATTTTTAGATAAACAGTATTGAAATGCTAGAGTCGCTACTGGGGATAATAATTATAAAATAATTTTTTATCTTGTCACTATATTTTAGACCTCTCACTATTTAAGTGACCAGGATTCAGAAGTACTAAAAGTAGAACAAGAACTTCGGCAGCTAGAACAAGAAGAACTTGAAAGACAGCGCGAAAATATTCTGTTTCGTGAGAGTCGCAATAGAGCTAGGCTTGCCAACAGACACTCATTGGAAAATATCTGTGATGATATTTATCCCACTTACGCAAACACCGACTACAGAAAATCGATGTCTGATCTTCAACACATGCCGCTTGAATTCAGAAAATCCATTGGTGATGTACCATCAGCATATTATGAAAACTCTGATCAAGTTCAGTACAGAAAATCTACAACTGACATACAACATGCATATCAATCTTCCGCTCCCGAGCAAAGAGGTTTTGTTAGTAATAATCTTCTGACAATAGATCACAGAAAATCTATGCCAGAATTGCAGCATGATGCGAGAAGATCAGCTTTTATATCACCTCCTCCCATAAATAGGCAACCGATTATGCCTAGCACTAAACCTCTGAGAACGATTCAAAATCCTAAACCTAGGATTTTAACTAAACCTAGTCTAAAAGCACTTAGTGCTGTGCCTAGAAATAGGCATTCTGATAGCTGGATAACTTTAAAAGCAAATCCTGAGGTTAAAAGTTATAATCAACATTGGGTTTTTCAGGTAAGATATTATTTCGTAAGAAGCAAAATATATTTTTCATCCGTTATCAACCAACGTTTTTTTTTTTATTTACAATTTATATGCAAAATTTATTTATTTTAAAAATTTACTTTTCGGAAGCATTTCCTAGGTGGTACATATGGGAATGTTTGGTCCTATTTTGATAAAAAGAATACGCCCAGAAATAGTGTTCGCTAATTTCGAAACACCCTGTATCAGATCAAAGAAAGGGAATCATTTTTTATAAGATTTCTTAAATTATCATATAAATATTAAAGAAAACTGAAAGGAACCAAGTAAGTAGAATGTATGACGTTTTTATTTTAGGAAGCAGAGCTAAGAAGGATACAGGAACAGCAACAAAAAGCAACGGCCGCAAAACGGAATAGTTGGCAGCAAGAAAGACAAGAAAAGCCCCTTCCTGATTCTATTATTCAAACAATTACCCAAAGAGTCCAAAACAGGAATAGTCTTAATGAAAGAAACCAGCCTGTAAGGAGGTAATTGCATTGATTATTTGAGTAAAATTGATTAAGATCAAAATAATTTTTGCCCCCCCCCGCTTTACGGAATAAATAAAATAATTTTAAAAAATTATTTTTAAAAAATACCCATATTATTTCATTAAGTTTTTAAACAGTTGTGCCCCCCACTTTCTGTAATTATAATACGTCACTGTTTGAATAAATGATAAAACTAACAAACTACTATGAGTAGGAGGTTTTAATAAAGCAAGTGTATTGAGAGAGTACTTGTTTTATAAATAAATGCAACATTAAATATGCTTAGGCCCGTATGGTCCTGCATCCATTACCATATGTTGTGAAATATATAAGAAAGCCTCAAACTTTAAAGCGAAATTATTTATTTTGTTTAAAATTTTAATAATTACTTCTTTTTTAAGGACTGATGTCAGTTTAAACAAAGACTATAACCACCACCCAGCCTATGTCAGTCACCAACAAACTGTGAGCCACGCAATGACATCTGTGCCTTTTTCACCACCCGCCATAGATGACAGCTTACAAGACAGAATGTTAAGCGTCAGTGGCAAAAAGAAGTGTTCATACTGTAATAATGAATTGGGTAAGAAAGAACTAATTTTACTTAGTCTTAGTAAGAATTTGAGCAATACGTGTATCTTGGGTTGTATAGCTGATCAGCTGAAAGCTAAAAGAAGGGGGGCGTCCAGTAATTACGTGAGGCATTTAGCGGGGAGATTCAAGCCGATCTCACCTATTCCGACGTGGGAGGGAGGGAGTAAAAAACTGCCAAAATCGTCTCACGTAATTTATGGACGCCCCCAAGGATGTGTTTGCTTCCTGTGTTTTGTAAGATATCGTTTTAAAATTGAACCAGATATGTGGGTTATATAGCTCGACTGATCAGCAATATAGTGGGAAATTAACATTTTACATCTGTTAAGTTTAGAAGTGTATTTCTCACAAAGCGTCTGACGCATTGCAGCGACCTTTCAGTACTGCTCATATGACATCAGTATTTACACGATACTATAACTTGTACATAAGTCACATTAAAGCCGGGCGTACAAAATTTTCAAAAATTGGACCCGACAGTGTGCAAACAATGTCAAATATGTGTATGGCTCATAGCTTTTAAAAAATGATCACAAACAGTATAAAAAGACAATAGAAGGCAGTCCTTGTCGACATAATATATTTTTCTTTATGGTCACGTTTTTCTTTCTAAATTTTTGTTACTACACAACCTCATCTTTTTCGATTAAAAAGCTTTTGGGGTGTCGCTTTAAATACCGAAAGTTTAAATTGCATATTATTAGCTTTAAAACTAAATATTTTCGCTAAAAATTATCAGTATTTACTGATTTTGTTTACGGTTAGCATTTTTCTACCATGCTTTTATTAGCTTCACCTGTATGTATCTATGTAACGGAATGTTTTAACTTAATTTTTACCATTTTTAAGAAATCCGAATAACTTGAAAATTTGTATAGGGTCAAGAGCCGATGACAATACAATTATTTCATAACTTTGTTCTAATGTCGCCTGACTAGGATCTTCAGAATTAAAAAAAATAAAAAATGATAATATTTGGCGAATGCGCAGCCCAAATAGCACAAAACTCTCTCTACAAGAATCCAGGTTACTGGCCACAAAATGATTATTTTTGGAGAAAGGGTTTTTCACTGACCTTCATGTTGGGTTATCTATGGGGTTTTTCTTTTCCATATGGATTTTTTTATGATTTGTTGGCCATATTAGATTTATTGACAAATATGAGATTTACTAAAAATCAAGGCTCTTGATTAAGACTACTTTTGATGTTGTTTTTGACTAAAAAATAGGAAAATAAATTATAGTTTAAAAAAACTAAAAAAACACGCTTTTATAGCGAACCGATCTAAAAAGTAAAAAAAAAACAATTATAGTAAAAAAGCGCGGGGTGCAATTTAATAAAATTTCATAAGAACTCTAATTTTGTAAATAAAATAATTGTAACATTTAATAAAAAAAAAGTTACTATAATTCTCTTTGCGTCAAAAATGTATACCTCATTTAGGTCTCTGGGAGCAACTGTTTTCGAGATAAACGCATTTTAAAGGACCCCGCCATTTTTCTATGGAAAATGGGTTTTTACCAATTGTTTTCAAACTTTGCAAAGTAATAGTTTTCAACACGCTGATCAAAAGTCTCCACGCGCACAAAACCCAAAAACCCCTCTAACCCCCCCAAAATCAGCCTTAAATGTCACTGGGGATTTAAGGACTTATATCTATAAAACTCGTTAAAATAAACAACCTTTTTTCAAAAACTCAAAAATAACAAAGCTACATAAATTTATTTAAAAATGTGTCAAGTGCGGGACTGGCCAAAAAACATTTATTTGTTATTTACGCCTGTTTTTTGCCTTGTTAATCGCGTATAATATGAATCAGTCGCTTAACTTTTTTCGGACGTGGCGAGGCTTGGCCAATCGCAAAAATGGCACAATACCAAAACAGTGAATACGTGGATATGTTGCTTATTTATGGAAAGTGCCGTCAATCTGCAACCGCTGCTTCAAGATTGTACGCGCGACGGTTTCCCTTGCTGACTCATCCTGGATCCAGGTATTTTATTTCAGCGGGCTAGGAATACTGGCGATTTGCAAGAGCATCGTGGAGGGCATGCAGGAAGACCGAGAAATCCTGAAAATTTGCAAAAGGAAGAACAAGTTTTAAATTTAATCGGGGAAGATCCATCAGCAAGTACTCAGGTGATTGCAAGTTAGGTCGGTTTAAGTAAAAAAAAAGTGTGGACAACATTGCAAAAAAAATCAGTTGTATCCCTTTCACGTTAAACGTGTCCAAGCACTACAGCCAGAAGACTTCCCCGTCGAGTTCAGTTTTGTGAATGATTTTTACAGCAGCATGAAAAAGGTCAATATTTTTTGACAAAAATTTTAGCCATGGACGAGGCAATATTAACCCGAAATGGAATTACAAATTTTCGAAATACGCATGTTTGGTGCATTGAGAATCCTCATGCAACTCAAAGAACGAATTTCCAACAACGATTTTCGGAAAATGGATTGTTTGAAATAGGAATTGTAAATGGTATACTTGTTTGGCCATTTATCTTACCAGACCTTTTAACAGGCAATATTTACTTGAAGTTTTTGCAAAATCGATGGCCTGCTCTGTTAGAAGATGTTCCACTACACATTAGACAAGCTATGTGGCTTCCACAGGATGGGGCACCTCTCCATTTTAGTCGGCAAGTGTGGGAGTTAGACATTACTTTCCCGAATAGGTGGATCGGTCGAAATGGACCAGTTGCGTAGCCACCGAGGTTAGCAGACCTAAATCCTTGTGACTTTTTCTTGTCGTCATGAAAACTTTAGTTTTCGAGACGTCTGTAACAACACGAGAATAATTAATTGATCGCATAGAGGAGGCTGCGGCAACAATGAGAGAAAAACCTATTTTCCTGGTACGTGCCGTAACGGAAAACTGGTTACGTCGGGCAGAATGTTGTGTTCAAGTGACTCGTGACAATTTTGAACACATTATTTATGACAGGGCCGTTTCGGCACAGTAACTAAATGTAAGTTTCTTATTTTTGAGTATTTAAAAAAAAGTTATTTAAGAAAGTTGTTTATTTTAATGAGTTCTATACACAGTTAAAAAAAATCGTCAACTTAGGAATCACCCTGTATAAATTTATTTATACTTCTAGTAACTATAAAAATAAATTGTAAACATATTTTGTACATTTATGATTTTTATTTGATACGATCACGATACGAGCCGCCACTAAATGTTAATAATAGGAAAACCCTTCATTTTTGCAACGTTATATTCTACATCCTTGTTGCAAAAAATGCAAAGTTACACGAGCCACATGAATTTGAAGCCGTTGTCCCTTTTTGAAAACTAAATGCCGACAAACGGCATTTCGCCACCACTCAAAAGGTATTTATTGTAGATTATGGTATCGTTTTAGAAATAGTGACTAACTTCCCTGGCTATTATTTTCGTCTGGTAGTATAGGGCATTTTCATTGTACACTTACTGGAGTAAAATGTTTTTATTCTCATCTGCCTCTAATAACTAATGTTTTAGATAAAATGAAAGTGGACACTGCGTCAGACGCTTCATAAGCAATACCGAAACGATCTTAATTGTTATTAAAAAAATTCTAAAATATATATATATACAAATATATCGTTTTATTTTCAGGGCGGGGAGCAGCCATGATAATTGAGAGCCTTTGCCTGTTTTACCATATGGAATGTTTTAAATGTTGCGTTTGCCACATTCAACTGGCGATGGACGTATAGGTACCGACGTAAGAGTACGAAATCAAAAATTACACTGCCATAATTGTTATTCGAGTGATGATGGTGTCAAATTTAGCTGCGTTTAAACCTCCTCCTATATAAACTCCTATGCTGATAAAACTAAATAAAAAAATGACAATGATGTTTATAAAATGAAAAATTTTATTGACGAAAAAATTTTCTTTTCATTTTCAAAGAAAATGTAAGTCAGTTTGAGTCTATACTGTTATTTTTAAATCTGGTGACAAAATATATCAAATTACCAGTAAGAACACTAGGTGTAAAATATCTGTTACCAAGTGACCTAAAACAAATATGACTACATAGAAAGTCAGTATATACTTTTTTAATTATATTAATACCTAGTATACTTTAAAGAAAGTAATAAATATGACCTCTCACACCCAGTGCCGTTTCACTTAGAACTCATTGTCAGCACTGACAAAAATATTTGTAAAGTTGTTTTGATTTAAAATTGTTTCTCTTAACGTCCCCATTGTCGGAACCGGATATGCGGTTGTTCTATGTGAAACATTTATTTGTATGTATTAGACAATTTAAATTTCTCAGCAAAATCCCTACTAGTATTTTTTTCTGTAGACAATGTATATGAATTGATAGGTGGATACCTTTCATGTTTCTTTTTTTTACTTTGAGAATATACCTACTAGACGCAGCCCTGCCGCTTTGCCGGGCGAACAAGCGCGCGAGGGAGAAAGAAAACAGGGGTATACCCTTTCTCTCTCGCTCAGCGTGCTGATATTGGTTAGCAGGAACTTTTTAATATTGGCGGAGCTGCCGACCAATATCTGCAGGCGGAACAAGGGATAAAGGTAATACCCGTTTTCTTTTTCTCTCGCACGTTTGTTCTTCCGGCCCAGCGGCAAGGCTGCGTTTACCAGTTATATTCTCGAAGATTCTGTATATAAGAGTTTTTTGTAAATATATATTTAAATGTTACGTTGTATTTATGTTTTGTAAAATAACGATATTATAGTATATTTCTTTGTATAAGTTGAAACTTCTTTGCTATTTAAAATGTTACTGTGCAGAGTGTACCAAATTTAAGCCTCACTATTGGGATCTCGGAAACTAAAAGGTATTAAGTACTGTAAATCGGGATAAAACTGCATTATTTAGTGTTTAGTAAAACGCAGTTTTACCTACTCCTACTACTACTGGCAGGATATTTTAGTTACCATTTCAAAGGCAGGTTTGTATTTAAAATAATAAGTAGATGACGGTTCCAAATATTCAAAACGTTTGATTATTTAACAAAATAATAATGCCACCTTATAGAGAAGTTAAAGTGATAATTACAAAGTTAACCAGAACTAACCATCTTTATATCTCATATAATTTGCGAGATCTCAGTGGTGAGAATCAAATTTGGTACATCTGTTTTAGGGGGTGGTGTGTTTATATTATCCTTATATGTTTTGTTGTATTATGAAAATTTAAAATACTACCCCTTAAATAATGTTAAATTATTGATTTAGAAAATAGGACTGATTTTTCGAGAAAAGTTTACAAATTTATATACTTGAATCATCTTTAGATGTTGTACTTTTTTTGATTACATTTACATTTTGTTATCAATATATTAATTACTAATAAAAACTAAAGTGCCAAGTTTTTTTGAAACTTAATATTGTAGCCTTACCCTTTTCAGACAAATCAAATTAATTAACAAAATATTTTTTCAACCTTATGTGTAATATTATGGGTTAGTTGATGGGATTGGAAAATAATGTTTCTCTGCAAAAGCATATGTTTTTGTTGTACGTTTAGAATACTGAGCAAAACTTAAAAAAATGTTCTTTTAGATTATTTTACCCTTATCTTATGAGTAACTATCGCTATGACAGTTTAATGATTTATGGATAAAAATACTTCTGTGGCTGTTATAATATCAAATGGCTAAAAATTTTACGTAAACAGAAAAAATATTCCAAGTAAGAAACTTTTTTTGCAAGCCCACCAACGCATTTTAAAATATTCTGTGGTGTTAGTTCCGATAAAAAATTGTAAAATACAGTAGAAAATTTATTGTATACCCTTGGTACGTTTTAGTAGTAAAGTTAATATTTAAAAAAATCCTCTAAACAAAAAAATATTGTAATTATTATCAATATTCCCATTATAAGGTCCTTAGATATTTATTTGTCGTTTTCTTTATAAATATTTGGTACATTTACTTTAAAATTAAATACAGTTTGTTTTATTTTTCCTTTCCTATTTCTATTTAAATAGAATAAGTGAAATACATAGGGTGATTCAAAATTCGCCCTTGAAAATCTCTTTTTACAAATTTTATTTTTTTGGTCCATTGTACTTGTGAAATGGAAATCGAAAGGTTTTACGATCAACGATTCTGCGACTCATTGCCGTTATCATAACGTGGTATGTGCTATGGATTTTTAAATGTTTATAATTTCTCTTGTCGCCGGATTATGTATACGCTTTATATAGTTTAATCGTGTGCACGGTTTTTTGTTTATTTAGTTTGATTTGGGTTATTCCCCGTTGATACGGGTTTTTAAAGCTATTTACAGAATTTTACGCGGACATTTAACTTCTAGAAACCCGATTAGGTTGATTTTTTTAACACGGCATTATTAAACCAATATTTCCTAAAATTTTTGACGTTCTACCTGCTGGTATTTAAATCGATCTATTCTGATGTCCAGAAATTGTGTACACCTTAAATAACCAACTAAATAACATTTATAACTTGTGCGTACATATATGCGTTTTCATTAATCATCTTAATCAAGTGATATTATCCATGAAAACACAGCGAGAAGTGTTGTTTAAGAAAAAATATTAATTTGTTACTTACCGGGCCGAGTTTGGATATAACTACTTTTAAGAAGAAAAGACTGCATTTTTCAAGTCTGGTCTGAGAACTCGACAACTAGAGGTTTCCGCAAAAACTTTAGATTCGTAATTAACACCCAATAATTAAGGAAGAAGCACGGAGAATTTACCAGGACAGGTATCCTAACAGAATAATTCCATGTGCTAAACATTTCCACAGATGGTGGAAGACCAGAAAGTGTAACACCGCCTGAACTAGAAGATGCTATACTTCATGCGATAGAAGAAGAGCCTTCAAATAGTACCAGAAGGATTGCACTGCAGCTTGAAGTCAGCCCAAACACCCTTTAGAAGTTCTAAAAATCTCTTGCACCCATATCATATACAGCGGGGCCAAGCTCTACTGTTGATTCATATAATGGCACACAATATTATTTTTTTTTCCAAATATTTTATTTACGGACGACGCAAATTTTTCATGAGATGCTATTATGAATTTTCACATTGCTCATTTTTGACTCACGTTATTAAAGAAACTCATTTTCAGCAACAATTTTTGCTGAACGTTTAGGTAGAAAATATTGATGACTACCTAATTGGTTCAATTTTTACCAGCTAAATTAACAGGTGCATCCAACTACAAAAAAAGTCAGTGGGGTACTTTTTTTCTCAATAAAATTGGCTGTGGTGCCAACTGAGACGCCACTGGACCCAATTATTTTAATCTAGTTAGGGTTAAATTAGCACCTTATTACTTTACACAACTTCATCCAATTTTAACCAAATCGGGATATATAAGATATTTATAAAATACCTACTTTTTTTAACTTTAAAGCCCTGTGTCTCAGAAACTAAGCAACTCCGGACATATGCTCATAGGAACTTTTTTTATAACACGACCTAAGGAATCCTCCTTAAAGTTTCGTAACGTAGTTAAGGGTTATTACTTCTAATTTATTGCTTTTTTTATTTAGCCGTGTCGTAGACGTTAAGGCTTAGGAGGGCCCTTCGGAGCAACTTTACAAGGGCCCACCGGGCAACTCCCGGTATCCCGGTGGGCCAGCACGCGTCTGATGGTGCCCAAAAAATATATAATTTTAAAAAGCAGACATAAACAGCATTTTTTTAAATCTGGCAACAGTCCCTAAGACTTAAGGCCCAATTACTAACATACGGTGGTAGTCTGAAAAAAAATATAAGGTTTCTTAATATGGGACATCGGTGTAGGCAACAGGCTTCATATTTTGGATACTTGAGGGATAGAGAAGCAAACAAAGTGTAAAGATCGGGGCTTTTCTAGATACACTGTAAAATGTTGTTTAAAAGTGACGACACTTGTGCATCGTTATGGTGTGCTGCTAGGAAGGGAATTGTACTATCTAATTTGTCAGAGCAGGAGCTCATCGGTGGACTAGAAAAGGAAGCGTTCTTGTAAGAGTGGGATCATTATTAAGGCGAACGCTATTAATTAAAACACAATACAACACTATAATTTTCTGAGCAGTAACAAGTAAAACAAATGGGCCTTTGAAACAATACAACATTTAGTAGAATATTATTACCGATAAATGACTTGATGCTATTCTATAAATCATAGGCGTGAGAAATTGAAAATTCATTGACAGAGGCAATATAAAAACGCGTGTCTATCCTTACAACTCAACAAGAAAAGGTTATTTCTTTATTTTAGTTAGTAGACCTGTCGTATTTACCTATAATTTATTGGTTTAAATTAGTAACATTTTTGACAAATGTAACATCCTTTCGTGTTTTGTGTGTAACATTTGACAAGTACTACATTTTTGACATTCGTCAAATTTGTGACAGGTGGTAAGCAGACATGGTAGATGTTTTGCAAAAAAAAGTCATTTTAAGCAGGTCTCATATTTGATAGGAAATTGATTAGGTAAAATTTGATTGATGAGTAACGCAAGACAGAAAAAGGCAGTTTAGTTTTGAAAACTGAAAGAAAATAGGCAACTTTGTATCGATCGATGTATAAACAGTTATCTATACCTTCGGTCATCAATCGGGAGAGCGCGCAATGAGCGATTACTGAAATTCTCAACATTTTAAACTGATTTTATATTTTACTCATTTTTCTAAATAAGTCAATTTATGTTAAAAATTGTTTATTACTATCATTTACAAAATTTTGGTAAGAACTAGTACCAATCATTTTACACTGGTACCTAACAGGCAAATGTGTACCTAGTACATATAGGACACTTTAGTTCGGTACAAGTCGTTTTCTGAAATAAAAGAAAATTTTGTGTTATCGAACAAAAGATTACATAACATACATTTAGAAAATATCGTATTTTTCAGAATAAACAGAGACAGGGGGTTTAGGATAAAATCTAAAAATACAACCCGTGGCAACGTGCTGATTCTAAAACTTTCCCTCCATTTTGCAGCGCCATCTAGATATCGGATATCGGATGGCATCGAGCATTATTGTTTTGATTGTGAGTTTGTGGTTTATTATTAGAAAAAATACAGGCTTGAATAAGTAAAAAACTATGTATTCTACCCCTAAAAGAAATAAACTGTCCTCGAATAGTGATAGTGAAGTGATGGTGACACCAAGTAGTCGAGTATTAAAGACTACAAGCTTTAATATTGGAGACAAAGCGTTCGAAAATGGTAGCCCAAGCGTGAGTGAAAAGACTGTTATTTCGCCTGGAGAAACTCGAAGAGGAAGGCCTAGAGCTGACCTGTTAAATACTCTTATTTTAGAAGGCTTCTACCTCCCCCAGTTCCATAAAGTGTATGTACTGCAGCCGAGTTTTTCCCAGGGAAAAATCACTACAAGCTCATTTAAGAACTCATACAGGTGAGGACATCTTGAACTTTAAATGCTGCAGTTATTTAAATGTCTGTCGATTATTTAATCACCAATTACATTCTTTTCGCGTGTTTTCTTTGTGCAATTTGTATAAAATATTTGTAATTAAAATAACTAAAATGCTGCCTATAATTAATTATTTTTGATTAGAATTAAAAACCTCCTGTCTAAACCTGTGTGTTTGGTTAAGGTGTGTGGCCTTTAATTTTACATTTAAAAGTCAGTGTACCTTGAAATTTTGAAAGGTAAATCTCTAACTGGCAGTCTTCTTTGTTGGGTGTTACCTATTTGGTATTAAAATACATCATAAATGTTTATTATTTGCTTCCTTTCCAAACTTTATTGAAAAAAGGAGATACCTAATTACTTAATTACAAATTTAATTGTTTTATTATGATTGTTTAATGACATGGTTGAAAGCATTTGCACTAGAAATGTTGATCCATGGTTTAAAACAAATACAATTTGGCACTTGTTGGGCAATTGAATTAACTAATAAGTTTAAGAAACATTAATTTAATTATCCACAATGTAAAAATACAGTTTCCGTACTAAAGGTTAATAACCCTTGCATATATATTTTTTTACTTAGCGGGTCTTTCGCCGATTTTAATGAAATTTGGCTTATTGAGATGTTTTGGGACGCTGATATCAAATCTAAAGTTAGTTTTTTGTCCCTAGTTTTACAGTTATGGGGCTTTACCCCACCTAACCTTAAAACTGCACAGTATTTGTGAATATTTCTTCTTTTAAAAATTTATTACACTCAACCCAGGTAATTCTTCGATAAAACATTTACTATATTTCAGATTTTTTTGATAAAACAGTTATTATTTTACAGAATAAACTTATTTTTGCAATTACTTAGTCATTATTTAAAACCAAAAAAGAAATCAAAAATCGTGTTTTTATCTTCAAAGTGACGCACACAGGCGAAAATCGGGGAAAAGCCGGCCATAAATACCGCACCCAAAAAAGAGTCAGACGATTTCCGTCTCCCCTCTTTTGTTATATCTGGTGGCCCCTGCGGACTTGAACCAGCGACCAAGCGATTATGAGTCGCGTGCTCTAACCAACGGGACCCGGGCCTGTGAGTGGCGGGGATTATAAGGTATCTGTGAACGCTAATCCAGCACTGCGGGTTTAGTTGCTGTTTTTTACAGCAATAACCCGGGAATACCTCCGGGAGTGAAGAAAGATTGCGTGCGTGGCCGCGGTTATGCGCTGACGGGCAGTGATTTTACCGGCATCTTTTGCGCTCCGGTTAACAGATTTTCCTCACTTTGTGAGCCGCCATTTGTACCTGTGGCAGGAACCTGCGCATAATCTCTGAGGTTATTTACCGCTATCCGCCATGACAGTCATCAGGGACAGAACCCATGAACAAAACGTGAACAACGTATTCAGACGCTGTTACAGGAAATAAAGCAGGACGGGCAAATCCATCTGCGGCAGGCGGCTGAGTTGCTGGCGGTGTCCGCGATGACTATCCGTCGTGATCTCAGCCATTACCCGCAACAACTGTTGCTGCTGGGCGGCTATATTGTCAGCGCTTCCGGCGCGGCCGGAGCACTATTTTATCTCTGACCGGAGGCACAGCAGGTGGCTCAGAAGCGGCAGATTGCACAGCTGGCTGCGGCGTTAATCAGAGAAAATGATGGTGCTGTTTTTGACTGCGGCACCACAACGCCGCATATCATCGCCGCCATCGATAAGGATTTACCCTTCACCGCCCTCACCGCGTCGATGAATACTTTCCTGGCATTACAGCAAAAAAACGGTTGCCGCATTATTCTGAGTGGCGGTGAGTTTCATCCGGATAATGCAATTTTCACCCCCGCCGGTATTCATTCGCTGCTGGAAGATTTCTGCCCGACACTGGCCTTTATTTCGGCCGCCGGACTTGATGAGCACCGTGGAGGACCTGCTTTAACAGCAATGAATTACCCATGAAACACCACGCTCTGAAACGCTCACCCCGTAAGGTGCTGGTGCTGGACAACAGTGTCTGGCAAGGTTCCCCGCCCGGTGGCGGAATTGAAGCCTTCGATACCTTACTGACCGACCAGCCACTGCCCCCCGCTGGCACAGCAGCTGGCTCAGGCGGTTAGGTATTTATTGCCTGACAGCGCTCCTCCGTTATAAATACAGTAGTCACTGAGCCTGCCTTTTCTATGATGAAATCATCGCCGGAATCAGGGAAACGTTATGAAAGTTGCGTCGAAAATTTGCCGTCAGCCGAATGGCAGGAAAATGCCGATACCTGCCTGACGCTCATGGCAAAGGCCGCACAGGGCGGTGCCGATATGCTGGACTGCCGGAGGCAATTCTTGCCAGGGATAATACCCAGCCCGGTTATGGTTATCGATGCCGCCCAGCCCCGACGGCCCTTTTCTTACCACGCTGCTGAATGCCAGCCGGAACACTACGCTGACCACCATTTTTACCCAGCATATTCCTGCTCCGCGGTCCAAGGATCAATACTCTGTTTGCTCTGCGGCAGGGAGAAATTATTGCGCGTTACGAAAAACCGCATCTGTACGATGCTTTTTCGGTACAGGAGTCGGCGCGGGTCAATGCCGGTCATGAAATTCCGCCGTTAATCCGGGTGGGGGCTGAACGTCGGGCTGATGACCTGCTACGACGTGCGTTTCCCGAAATGGCAAAACGGCTGGTACTGGACGGAGCGGAAGTGCTGGTGCGCCCGCAGCCCGCTGCGCGGTCCGCTGAAAGAGAAACACTGGGAGATGCTGACCACCACCGCGCGCTGGAAAATACCTGTTATGGGTTGCCGTCGGCGAATGCGGGCCGAAAAATACCGGTAACAGCCTGCGGCAGATCCGCTCGGCGGATATCGCCAGCGCCGGTGAAGCCCCTGCGCTGATTTTTGCCGATCTGGATCCGGAGCGTCTGCGCTATGCACGCGAAGTGCTGCCGGTACTGGAAAACCGTCGTTTTGATATTCCGCAGCTGAAAGCGGACTGATACCGGCCGCCGGAGCGGGTGAAAACCGGCAACTCCTCCCTTCCTCTTTTGCAGGCTTTTTTTTTACCTTTCATAACAAAAGGGTATTAGTTCGACTATGCAGCTTTACGCCAGGGCTGCACTTTATAGTCAAACATACAAAAATCATCAATATATGCATATTGCTCATCCTACTGCCCCCGGCACAAAACAGGAAGCGACAACGTTTGAAAACCGCAATTGCAATCCATGGTGGCGCGGGAACCATAACCGCCGGCGCTCAGCCCGAAAGAGAGAAGGCAGTATCTTGAGGCATTAGAGCAATCACCCGCGCCGGACAGCAGATTTTAACCGGCGGCGGAGCGCTTTGCAGGCCGTGACTCATGCCGTTCGTCTGCTGGAAGAGTGCCCGTTATTTAATGAGGAAAGGCCGGTCTTTACCCACGAAGGTACGCACGAGCTGGATGCCTGTGTGATGGATGGGCGCACACGCCGCCGGCGCGGTCGCAGGCGTCAGCCGCGTCGTAACCGGTGCTGGCGGCCAGAGCAGTGCTGGAAAACAGCCCCCATGTCTTACTGGCCGGTGCCGGCGCAGATGCCTTTGCCGCTGCGCAGGGGCTGGAGCAGGTCCCCCGGATTTCTACTCCACTCCCGAACGTTTTACCCAGTTGCAGCAGGCATTAGCAAATGACGGGATCATGCTCGATATCAGGATGAGAGTAAAACCTTCTCCGGCGATCCCATTGATCCGGAAAGTAAATTTGGTACCGTCGGCGCGGTGGCACTGGATGCTTCCGGCTCTCTTGCTGCTGCTACCTCTACCGGCGGAATGACCAAAAGCGGGCCGGACGCATAGGGGATACTCCTCTTCCCGGTGCCGGCTGCTATGCTGATCAGCAGGTGGCCGTTTCCTGCACCGGTACCGGTGAGGCCTTTATTCTGACCCGGCCGGTTATGACATTGCCGCACAAATCCGTTATGCCGGCCGCTCACTGGACAGCGCCTGTGACCACCTGATGCAGACGCTGGGTGAAATGGGCGGTGAAGGCGGGCTGATCGCCATTGATGCTGCCGGAAATATCGCGCTGCCGTTCAACAGTGAAGGCATGTACGGCATCCGCAGCGGGTGATAACCCGCCGCAGGTCGCTATTTACCGTAATCCGCCAGTTTCCTGAGGTTAAGGCCATGACCGATTTACGACGATAATGATGCATGATCCTGACCGGGTATTACTGGCAGAAAACCTGTCGGTCTCTTTTCAGCGTGATAATCAGGTATTTCATGCCGTCGAACAGCTGTCGCTGTCGGTCAGTCATGGTGAAACCTCGCGCTGGTCGGTGAATCCGGCTCCGGAAAATCGGTAACCCGCTGGCACTGATGGGGTTGTGGGGCAGACGGGGGCAATGTCTCCGGTGAACGCTGGCGCGCCGCCGCAACGGGGTCTGTTTGATCCGGCAGCGCGGATCAGCAGCAACTGGCGGGATCCGTGGCGCGGACATCGCCATGATCTTTCAGGAACCCATGACATCGCTGAACCCGGTGTTCTCTGTCGGCGAACAGATTGCGGAATCCCTGCGCCTGCATCAGGGCAAATCCCCTTCCCAGGCATGGCGGGAGGCCAAAGAGTTACTGGACAGAGTTCGGATTCCGGCCGCGGCCGATACTATGCGGCGTTACCCCACCAGCTTTCCGGCGGAATGCGCCAGCGGGTGATGATCGCTATGGCTCTCAGCTGCCGCCCTGCCCTGTTAATTGCGGATGAACCCACCACCGCCCTTGATGTGACTATTCAGGCCCAGATTCTGAATCTGATCCGCGAGCTGCAACAGGAAATGCATATGGGGGTGATTTTATTACCCACGATATGGGTGTGGTGGCGGAAATGGCCGATCAGGTCACGGTGATGCACCGGGGCGTCAGGTGGAACCGCGCCCCTGCGCCGGTTGTTTCAGCAGCCGGAACAGGAATTACCCGCGCACTGCTGGCAGCCGTACCTAAGCTGGGAGCAATGCGCGGTCAGCCGTTACCGGCAAAGTTTGTGCTGCCCGGTGAACCGGAGGTGGGGGGAGACTCCCCCGGACACCGTACAGCGCCATCGCCGCCGGTGTTGCAGGTGCGGGATCTGGTCACCCGGTTTGATATTCGCGAAGGCTGGCTTAACCGTGTGCAGCGTCAGGTGATGCCGTCGAACATATCAGTTTTTACCTTTATGCCGGGGAAACCCTCGCGCTGGTCGGCGAGTCCGGCTGCGGTAAATCCACACCGCCGTTCTCTGCTGCGGTGGAAAGCGGCGGGTCAATTACTTTCTACGGCCAGCGGATAGATTCACTGTCCGGCCCGCACTGGCGCATCTGCGCCGCGATATTCAGTTTATTTTCCAGACCCTTACGCCTCACTGATCCGCGTCAGACCGTCGGCTATTCCATTAGGAGCCGCTGCTTGGTGCATAAAGTGATGGATGCCGCGGCCGCACAGCGGGCAGAGGAGCTGCTGGTCAGAGTCGGTTTACAGGCCGCCCATGCCGCCCGTTATCCGCATGAGTTTTCCGGCGGCCAGCGTCAGAGGATCGTTTGCCCGCGCGCTGGCTCTGAACCGAAGTGGTCATCGCCGACGAACCCGTCTCGGCGCTGGATTGTCTCGGTGCAGGCGCGCATCATTAATCTGATGATGGATCTGCAACAGGAATTCGGCATCGCTTTTCTGTTTATTTCTCATGATATGGCAGTGGTGGAACGTATCAGCCACCGCGTAGCTGTAATGTACCGCAGATTGTGGAAATCGGCCCGCGTCAGGCGGTGTTTGAAAATCCGCAGCATCCTTATACCCGCAAACTGATGGCGGCCGTGCCGGTCGCCGATCCGGATGCACCGCGCCATCCGGTGAGTACGCTGGCCGGAGAGGTGCCGGGGGCCGTCTATCGCCCCGGTGAAGCCCCGAAAATTGTGACCCTGACGCCGGTCTCTGCACAGCATTTTGTGGCAGAAACCGGTAATCATTTTCGCTGATATTCCTTTTACTTTGCCCTCTGCGCGTGACCGGCAGCCAGGCTCAAGCATAATAACCGGAGAACTGAACCATGAACCAGAAAAACAGCAAAGTGGCTGATCGCCGCCGGCCTGATCGGCAGCAGTACTGTCTTCTGCCGGCATTTGCCGCGAAAGATTGTGGTTGCCGTACTGTCCAATTTCACCACTATGGACCCTTATGATGCCAACGATACGCTGTCGCAGAGCGTGGCGAAGTCGTTCTATCAGGGTCTGTTTGGTTTCGATAAAGATATGAAACTGGAAAAGGTCCTGGCGGAAAGCTATACCGTCAGCCCGGATGGCCTGACCTATACCTTTGCTGCGCCCGGATGTGAAGTTCCGGGACGGTACCGATTTTAATGCGGAAGCGGTGAAGGTGAACCCGGATCGTGCCAGTAATCCGGACAGCCACCTGGAAACGCTATAACCTGTTTAAATATATCGCTCATACCGATGTGGTTGACCCGCTGACCGTAAAGTGGTGCTGAAACAGCCGTTCTCAGCCTTTATCAATAACCTGGCGCACCCGTCAGCAGTGATGATCTCTCCGGCGGCACTGAAAAATACGGCAAAGAGATTGGCTTCCACCGTGGGAACCGGCCCTTACCAGTTTGTCAGCTGGAATCAGACTGACGATATGAAAGTGAAAAAATGGGATGGCTACTGGAAAAAAGGCTATCCGAAACTGGATGAGATTACCTGGCGACCGGTCGTGGATAACAACACCCGTGCGGCAATGCCTGCAGACCGGTAAGCCACGGTAGCCTTCCCTATCCCTTATGAGCAGGCACCTTTGCTGAAAAAGACAGCAAACTGGATGTGGTCACCCGCCGTCCATTATGCAGCGTTATATCAGCCTGAATGTCACTCAGAAACCGTTTAATGATCCTAAGGTGCGTGAGGCACTGAACTACGCCATTAACCGCCGTGCACTGGTGAAAGTGGCCTCTCCGGCTATGCCACCCCGGCAACCGGTATTGTTCCTCCGGCCATCGCCTATGCACAGTCATTCCCGGCCCGGTGTATGATCCGGCCAAAGCCCGTGAACTGCTGAAAGAAGCCGGTTACCCGAACGGTTTTGAAACCACGCTCTGGTCATCCCATAACTACACCACCGCGCAGAAAAAGGTGCAGTTTGTGCAGCAGCAGCTGGCACAGGTCGGGGTGAAAGCTCAGGTCACGCAATGGATGCCGGACAGCGTGCCGCCCGTGGAAGATAAAGGCCAGAAAGAGAGTGGCGGAGAATGTTCTATACCGGCTGGTCCGCCTCTACCGGTGAAGCTGACTGGCGCTGACCCCGTTATTCGCCACCGGCTCATGGCCACCGGCAATCTTTAATACCGCCTTCTACAGCAACCCGCAGGTCGATAAAGATCTGGCCGGTGCGCTGACAACGACCGATGAGGCCCGTAAAACCGCGCTGTATAAAGATGCACAGGATCGTATCTGGCATGATCAGCCGTGGATCCCGCTGGCAGTTGAAAAACTGGTCTCGGCTAATAATAAGAATCTGACCGGTTTCTATATTATGCCGGATACCTCGTTTAATTTTGATAATGCTGATCTCAAGTAACTGACCGGGCAGGCGGTTTCGCCTGCCCCTGCCATCAGGACTGTGAATGCTAATTATTTTATCAAACGCCTGCTGGGCATGATCCCGACACTGATCATCGTTGCGGTACTGGTGTTTATGTTTGTCCACCTGCTCCCGGGAGATCCGGCGCGGTTACAGGCCGGAGCCAATGCCGATGACACTGTGGTGGCAATGGTTCGTCATCAGCTCGGGCTGGATTGCCGTTACCGCAGCAATTCTGGAATTATCTGGTCCGGCTGCTGCATGGGGACCCTGGGGACAGTCGATGGTGTCGAAACGGCCGGTCAGTGAGGAAATCGCCAGCCGGTTTTTACCGACGCTGCTGCTGACGCTGACCAGTATGGTCTGGGCCTGCCTGTTCGGATTAATTATCGGGCTGGTGTCTGCGGTCTGGCGTAACCGCTGGCCGGACAAGCTCGGCATGCTGCTGGCAGTCTCCGGAATTTCCTTCCCGGCCTTTGCTCTGGGCATGCTGCTGATGCAGATATTCTCTGTGCAGCTGGGCTGGCTGCCGACCGTCGGTGCCGGAAGCTGGCAGCATTATATTCTGCCTTCCCTGACACTCGGGGCCGGAGTGGCCGCGGTCATGGCCCGTTTTACCCGCTCCTCCTTTATTGAAGTGATGGGCGAGGACTATATGCGGACCGCCCGCGCGAAGGGCGCATCAGAATTTTCGGTGATCTTTAAGCACGGGCTGCGCAATGCCATGATTCCGGTCGTCACCATGATGGGACTGCAGTTCGGATTTTTACTCGGCGGTTCGATAGTGGTGGAAGTGGTGTTTAACTGGCCGGGGCTGGGACGTCTGCTTATCGATTCGGTATCGATGCGTGACTATCCGGTGATTCAGGCGGAAGTGCTGCTGTTCTCTTCGAATTTATTCTGATAAATCTGCTGGTTGATTTGCTGTATGCGGCAATTAATCCGGCTATCCGTTATCGCTGAGGGATCATCATGAAAACTGGCGACGTGACGCCGCACTCAGGTCAATGCCAATGCTCAGCGGGCACTGGCTACGGACTCCGGCGGGAGTTTATTCACCGTTTCGCCGCCAGCCGGTGGCAATGGCCGCCGCGGTGTTTATTCTGCTGTTACTGATCGTGGCGATCATCGCTCCGTGGATCAGTCCTTATGATGCGGAAAACTATTTTGATTACGATCGTCTGGATCAGGGGCCGACACTGGTCCACTGGTTCGGGGTGGATGCGTTAGGACGGGATATTTTCAGTCGTGTGCTGGTGGGTACCCGTATCTCACTGCTGGCCGGGTGTTCTCAGTGGCCATCGGCTCAGTGGCTTGACGCTGCTCGGACTGATCGCCGGGTATTATGAGGGCTGGTGGGACCGCATTATTATGCGTATCTGTGATGTGTTATTCGCCTTTCCGCATTCTGCTGGCCATTGCCATTGTCGCCATCATGGGGAACGGGATGTCCAACGTTATCCTGGCGGTGGCAGTGTTCAGTGTGCCGGCCTTCTCGCCCGGCTGGTGCGGGGAAATACGCTGGTGCTGAAACGGCAGACATTTATCGAGTCGGCCCGCAGTATCGGGCTTCCGATGCGCATATTCTGTTGCGCCATATTCTGCCCGGCACCCTATCCTCTGTTGTGGTGTATTTCACCATGCGAATCGGCATTTCGATTATCTCTGCGGCCAGTCTGTCGTTTATCGGGCTCGCGCAGCCGCCGACGCCGGAATGGGGGTCAATGCTGAACGAGGCTCGCGCCGATATGGTGATGGCGCCGCATGTGGCCATCTTCCCCTGCCTGGCAATTTTCCTGACCGTACTGGCGTTTAACCTGCTGGGAGACGGTCTGCGCGATGCGCTGGACCCGAAACTGCGCGGGAACAATACGAAGTAACGGCGCAAGACGACAGTGCAAAGAAAGCCCCGCCACCTGAGTGACGGGGCTTTTTCTGCCGGCCGGTGATACCTCAGTAGGTGATGCCGGGCGGGTTAACCGCGAACTTTTACTTCCGCATCCTGTAATCCCCAGCGTCCCAGAGCCTGGATAGCTGCCGTTAGCAATACTGCTGTTCAGTGCTGCCTGTAACGCATACACCAGACCATTGCCTTTTTGGTGGTGACCGCACCTGTGCCAGTGACGGCCCGTAACCAGCAATCCGGTCTGCTCCGTTCAGTGCCGCTTTATAGGCGGCGGCGGATGCGGACCGAAAAGCATCAACGCGCCCCGACTGCAGGAGGAGTCTGGGCAGCATCATCCGTCAGATACACCGGAATGGCGGCCGAATATGGTCGCGGATATTCTGCGCATTCCAGCCCAGCAGGATCCGCCCTGATTGGTCCCGGCCCCGACCACCACTTTCAGCCCGGCAATATCCCGCGCGCTGCGGATCTGCCGGATGGGGCTGTTCTGCCGCACACTGAAAGCCAGAGAGTCGGTGCGGTAGGTCGCAAAGTCATATTTCTTACGCTCCTCCGTCACTGCAATATTGATCAGCGCCGCATCGTACTTACGCTGACAATTCCCAGCGGCCAGTTTTCCTCGAGACCGACACCAGCCGTAACCGCAGCCCGAGGCTGTCTGCCAGCAGCCGGGCAACATCAGGGTCGCTGCGATACGGGTCTGATTGTCATCAGCCAGCAGTGCAATCGGCGGTGAGTTCAGTGAGGATACCGCCACCGTCAGCTCAACGGGATGGCGAAATGATAGCCCGGCGGATCAGTGCGATAGCCGCAGGCGAGGCCGGTGTATCCAGCGGTTTCTGGTTCGCACTGAGATTCAGCACCTCTGCCGCCTGCGCGCCTGCGCTCAGGGTCAGCAGTAATACCAGTAATCGCGGCGCTGTTTTAAGCCCGATCGCGAGGTGTCCTTAAAGTACGCTGGAAAGAAAATTTTGTAGTTCTGAGATGCTGCGGACGGTTCAGGACCCGTCACTGTCACCCTGCTCAACAATTTTACCGTCGACCATAAAGACCACCGGTCGGCCACCTGCCGGGCAAAGCCGATTTCATGGGTCACTATCACCGGTCTTGCCTGACTTCGCCAGCTGAGCAATCACTTCAGCACCTCACCAACCAGTTCCGGATCCAGTGCCGATGTCGGCTCATCAAACAGCAGCACCCGGGTTCCAACGCCAGCGCACGGGCGATAGCAACCCGCCGCTGCTGCCCGCCGGGAGATGACGGGACCAAAGTGGTTTTATGCTCCAGCCCGACGGTTTTAAGCAACCTCCGCACGTTCGGTCGCCTGCCTGCGCGATAACTTTTATGCACCACCGGGCTTCGGTGATGTTCTCCAGCACCGTCAGATGCGGAAACAGATTAAAATTCTGGAAGACATAGCCGACATTAACTCTCTGGCGCGCAGTTCCTTCTCTTTCAGCTCATACAGGCGGCCATTCTTTTGCCGGTAGCCCATATATTCATCATCAACCGGATAAAACCGTTATCCGGCTTTTCCAGCCGGTTAATGGTCCGCAACAGCGTCGATTTGCCGGATCCGAAGGACCGATAATTACCGTTACCGATCCCGGCGGGATTTCCAGATCGACATTATCCAGCGCGTGAAACTGACCATAGGATTTGCTGACCCCGCTGACGGAGATCCTTCCCTGCGGATTAGTGATTGCGGACATAAGCGGTCTCCTGTGGCAGTTCCTGACTGCGGCGGGTTAATGCGGGAACCCATCTCCTGGCTTTGCGGACTGCGGGGGCCGGAACCACTCTGCGCTCGCTTCTGGCCAGCTGTTTTTCCACCTGTAACTGGACCACGGCCAGCACGCTGGTGATCACCAGATACCAGCAGGCTCCGACCATCAGCAGCGGGATCACTTCCTGATTGCGGTTATAGATCATCTGGATCGTGTAAAGAGTTCCGGCATTGCCAGTACATAAACCACCGAGGTGCCCTTGACCAGCCCGATAACCTCGTTGAAGCCGGTCGGCAGCATTGAACGCAATGCCTGCGGCAGAATAATCCGCCAGTTCTGCGCCAGCCCGGCAGTCCCAGCGCGGCAGAAGCCTCATACTGGCCGGCATCCACGGCGCTGAATCCGCCACGAATAATTTCGGCGGCATAGGCACTTTCCACCAGCGTCAGTCCGAGCACCGCCGTCTGGAACTGCCCCAGCACATCCACCGTCTGGAAATGGCCCCAGCTCAGCGAAGTAAACGGTAGGCCAAAAGACAAGCTGTCGTGAGGTAGGAGAAGTTATAAATAATGATCAGCACCACAATCAGCGGCAGAGAGCGGAACAGCCAGATATAGCCCGGCCAGGATTTCAGCAGCGGTGATGACGACATCCGGGCCAGGGCCAGCAGGCCGCCCAGAATCACGCTCAGCACCGCACTGCATAATGTCATCAGCAGCGTGCGTCCCAGCCCTTCCAGAATGACCGGATTAAAGAACCATTTGGCGAAAACCTGCCATTCCCAGCGCGGATTCAGCGCCACCGACTGCACAATCCGGCAAAAATCAGTATCCGACAGTAATGTGCCCGCGATCCGCCGGGGATAACGGGCCGGAAACAACTTTCAGTGATAACGGTGAGTCAGACATGAATATTCACTCCCTCTGTCCCGTGGCGGGCATGGGTAACAAGTGATTTGGTAACCGCAACCGGCCGTCATAAGGCGGCTGGCTGTAGTCTTCGAAATTACATGAATATCGAACCCCGCTGATAATTCAGGGAAAGATACAGGGCACCGCCCGGCTGGCGGAACCCGGTGGTCAGATAAATAGCGCGGTAAGGCTGCGGCGGCATGCTGTTCCAGCCTGCGGACCATCTGCTGTGCGATACCGCGACCGCGTAATGAAGGCTCAGTCCAGATCCGTTTGATTTCAGCGGTATGCGCATCAAAAAGGGTTTTGGCCCGGGGGTATAATTTTCCGTCTTCTTCCAGCACCAGAAATACCCCTGGAGACAGGATTTTCCCGGGGTCGTTTCCCGGGTGTCCGGAAAAATAGTCGCCATAACGTCGCGATATTCGGCAAACAGCCCTTTTAAATTTCCGGCTGTACTTCTGCCGCCTGCGGGGAAATAATCCGAAGCCTGTCAGTGCCATTACAGCCTCCTAATCGCCCAGCCCCCGGGGGGGTTTTTAGAAGCCGGAATCGCCTCCAGCCCTTTTGCCCCAGCGGTTAAGTACCTTCTGATAGTCGCCGCTGGC